>VACF01002505.1:0-91803 GCA_006891605.1 Pleurozium schreberi | reverse complement strand
TGGCTGGCGGAGTAGCTGGCGTGATGGGAGGCGTAGCTGGTGCGGGAGTTCCCGTCAGAAGGGCGTTTCCAGCGTACGTGAATGTCACTGAAGCAGGAAACGACGGTAGAGGCGGGGAGAGGTTGTTAAAACTCACGTCCACCGTTTTCAACGTCGTGATTCCTGTGAGCTCTGCAGGAATGACGCCTGTGAGCGTGTTTCCCGACAAGCTTAGCGTCTCCAGCGACGTCAGATTCGCAAGGGATGGGGAAATAGTCCCCGTTAAACTCTCCTTATTCAGCAAAATTGACGTGATTTCGCCCGTCGCGGCGTTGCATGCAATGCCCGTCCATGAACACGGATCTCCACCAACCCACACCGTGGCGATCGCTTGCGGATAACCCACCCCAGCCAAAAAATCCAGAAGTGCATCCACTTGCGCGGAGCACGCCACTCCGGCTGCTGCACAGAACGTGGTCGCGTCGAAATTACTTCCAGTCGGCAACACCGGAAGCTCCCCACAGAACTTGTTCCCATCCCCCAACCACAAAACCTGCAACGCTTTCAAGCTCGACAACCCGGGAGGCAACCGCCCCACCAGCTGGTTCCCACTTAACCTCAAATCGGTTAACCCCACCGCGTTTGTAATTCCATCCGGGACCGACCCCGTGAACGAGTTACCATGCAAGTAAAGAAGCGTCAACCCCGTCATCGTCCCAATAAACTTGATACTCCCCGAGAATCCCCCCRCCGCTTGATTGTTCAACCGAAGCTCCTGGATCCCTGAGCTTGCAAACGAATCGGGTACCTTCCCGCTTAAACCGTTGTACCCCATCCGCAAGGTCTTCAATGCCGGCATGGTGCCGAAGTAGGCCGGCACTGCGCCCGTCGCGCCGACGTTGTTCATGTAAAGCGTGGTGAGCGTGGTGGCGGCGGCTGTCATAGCCACGGGTAACGTCCATCCGSCGGAGGAAAGGTTAAGATTCGGGTTGTCGTTAATGTACAGCCCCTGGATGCTGCTCAATCCGTCGAAGAAGTCTGCGGGGATCGACGTGAAGTCGTTGTTGCCGAGATTCGCTTGGGTGAGCTTGGACAGGCCTGCGAGCGAGGGCATTGCGCCCGTGAAATTGTTGAGGTTAATCTCGAGGTAAGTGAGGCTCGTGAGCTGGTTGAGAGAGGGCGTGACGGTCCCCGTGAGACCGAGTTCGCGGACGCGAAGCCACTGCACGTTCCCCGCGCTGTCGCATTGCACCCCGGGCGCAGGGGAAGGCCCTGTCCACGAGCAGGGRTCGGCCGCGGTCCAGCCCAGGATGTCGCTGTTAGTGATCCCCGCTTTGAAGGAGGTCAACACTGCCTTGTCCGACGCTGGATCGGCTGTYACCACGCTCAAAACCATCGCAATCACGGCCACCGTCGCCTGAATCATAACCAATTTCGATGCTGTAGCACTTCCAGCGCACARATYCCYGACGAATTTGCAGCTGCGGCGARTCGCCATAGCTTCTGCCATYCCACTCGCATYCMCTSCCCMCCTCTGATCGAATCTTAGTTTCTTCCAGACMGTGGAACAATCACAATCCTTGCTGCGTCATTCCAATGGTCTCGAACCWGAATCATCCCCACCAGTGAGTGAAGACACGGTACCTCCACAATCGCCATGGATSGAAAAATTCGCTGCACACGCGCAATTGCACCACGAAAAGTATCCCAGAAGCTAACCACAACAGCCTGCTCGCAACATCACCTGCTTCAAGTCCAATTACCAAATTTGGAACTCATCCACCAAGACTACGTACCATGATCCCTACACTGAAGCACAAATAAGCGCACCGGCATAATCCTCCAAAACTGTGATCCTTGCATGCAAGTGACTTCGTCTCCATACATCTCAAACCCTCAATTCCTGTCTACAGCAACTGCCGTGACGCGGCGTGGGATATACAGTACTCAATTGCAGTATAGCTGACACCCCTCCGACCACGATCGAAACGAATCCAACTAACTTATGTTACTTATTACTGAAATTCTTCGTCCATCCCTGGTCGGAGAAGCCAGTGATCGAGGACCATTTAAAAGAAAAGAAAAAAAAGGTAAAGCCTTGCACCAAATTCTGTGAAGGACGCGCCTTCAATGAGCTGGACGACGGCCATTGTATCAAGCGAGCCCGTGATAAGGTAAGAATACTACTGTACTGCACTGTAGATCTCTCCGGGCTTGACTCCCGAGGCCGAAGTGGGGCCAGTGATCGAGGAAGCTAGAACCGAATATTTAAACATTGATTCATCCGCAACAAGGACTGACTTGCGGCAATAATACTGTTCTAAGTACTGTAGCGTAGTTTAGGTGCAGCAGCTTGACAGGGTTCTTTTTCGTTTTCGTTTTAAAAATTTTGGGCGGTGGCGGAGGTTGTAAAATACACCAAGAAAGTGCGGATGGTTCAAGCGGTGGAGTGGGGATCGAAGTTCAAGGCAAATTCACCGATTTTGCCTACGAAGGATCGGAGCAGCGATTGTGTTTAACCCCTAAAGGACCAAACTGCGTTTTTTGGCAACATAGCAATTTTGGGCAGCTCACTATGAATGGAGTTTTCATTATTTTTCTTTGAAAGTTTTTCACAACATGTGTCCGAGGAGTAGCTTTAAGTCCCAACAGTTTTCATAACATTTGATTACACTGTTATAAAGTTATTGCATGATATGTGATTTTCTTTTAACTTTGGGCAGCCCGGGCAGCCCAAAAAACTTCTTTAAAAATCACTTTTTGAAAAAAAAAAAAATTGAAATTGGTTCTTTACAATTATATGTAAGTGGAAAGCTTTGAAGCATTCCATTTGGATTAGTGAGCTAAAAGTTATGAGGAGTTTTAGTTTGTGGGTAAGTATGGAGTCCCTAAAAAACATATTTAACCACAAACTAAAACTCCTCATAACTTTTAGCTCACTAATCCAAATGGAATGGTTCAAAGCTTTCGACTTATATATAATTGTAAAGAACCAATTTCAAATTTTTGTTTTCAAAAAGTGATTTTTGAAGAAGTTTTTTGGGCTGCCCGGGCTGCCCAAAGTTAAAAGAAAATCACATATCATGCAATAACTTTATAACAGTGTAATCAAATGTTATGAAAACTGTTGGGACTTAAAGCTACTCCTTGGACACATGTTGTGAAAAACTTTCAAAGAAAAATAATAAAAACTCCATTCGTAGTGAGCTGCCCAAAATTGCTATGTTGCCAAAAAATGTAGTTTGGTCCTTTAGGGGTTAAGAGTCATCAATTTAGAAATACAAAGTCCTAAAAAAATGCATAGACAAGGCATGTGGGAGAAACTTTAGCTTTCTTCAACTTTGGCGAGCTTCTGGAATAACTAATGAATTACAGCTTTATGTGACTGCTATAGGTAGATTAGTTTTTGAAAATTGTCTAAAAAATGAACAAAAATTTCTAAAAATAACTCTCTATTGTAAGCTCAATTTGAATTGAATATTGATGTAGTGGTCATCTAAATGTGTTAGGCTATCATCACCAAGATTGCACTGCTCCTCTCGCTCAGTAATTGTTGTATTTGAAGATTGTGATTATCTTGTTGTTGCCAAAATTGAGTCTCGAGGTCCTCAATCCTTTTCAAGAAGATCTCATCGCCACGAACAGACCTGCTTGTTTCTTCACCCAATGAAGGCAAAAACTCTTCATTGAGTAAGGAGGGTCTAATGTATTTTTCTCTTGCACACGCTCTTGTAAATATCTTGTCTATATATTAGTGGAGCCATGACATAATGTGGATTATTCTACCTAAGGAAGAAAAAAAAATTTTAAATTAATATTGTAAAGAATTTTCCAAGAAGGTTTAAAATTTTACCACAAACAATATGAAACAGAGTTTATAATCTCAATTRAAATCTTTATCTTGTACTAAGTAGTAAACTCTGTTCATTACCATGGGGTGATTGCAAGAAAGACCCCCCGTTTTTGTAGCGTTTGGCATAGTACTCACATAGTACTCATGTTTTTTTCGGGAGTACTGTAAAAATAGAACATAATCAACCACTTAAGCAATTTGTACAAATTATGGAGCAATATAATGAAATGTAAAATTTTTGCCATGTAGGAAGATAGAAATCATAGAGATTGTCAATTTTTCATGATTTCTTACCTTGAATTCAAATTTTGGAAGCGAAAGGTTGTCCTGAATCCATTATCAATATATAGAGTCTTCTAATTCCAACCATTCAAGAACTACTTTTCCACTCACTACTCTGGGACATGTGTCATTAACTCATTAGTCCCAATTTGGAAAAGGAGTGAAAAACACATTCCAAGCTTTGGTTGGAAATCTATTGCAACCTTGGTTGGAAATAGCTATACCTACAGGTAGTTGACAATAGGTGGTTCTACCATAAGCTCTTGTCAACCTCCAAGCCTCCTCTTTCCAATTCGAGCCAATAAAACAAAAAAAATTAAAATTTCATTACAACACCACTGACAGATTCCATGATGAAGTACAATGCCATGCCTTTCTTAAAAAATGAATACTCCACGATTCTCAAGCTTCTTCAATTTTACCACTTTGCTTATGAAAGAGGGATAAGCTACTATGCCTATTTATTATTATTAGATTTAAAAATCTTCCTTGTTGGCGAGTAAAAGTGGGTTTTAGTGCATTAAGGAACACAACATTTGGATATCTTAGGCAAAAGTTGTGAAGGATCAAAGTTTTTTTTGGTAGATGTTCTAAAATCATTTCTTCAACATATTGATTTCAATGATGCACTCAAAGTGATGATGATGGTTTTAGATAGGAAGTGATTTTGGGTGTACTCACCTTAGAATAGTGTAGAATGTCATTCTATCTCTAAAATGCCCAAGGAATTTGGACAAAATACAAATGAGTTATAAAGCATATGGTCAAAATTACCAAATCATTTTAAGATCATGTACAAATGAGTTTTGAAGATACAACTCCTAAAATTCACCAAAAATACAATTTTCTATATTTATTTTTTGATTGATCAAAATTTTGATTTCTATTTATATGTAAAATAATACATAAAATACAGAGATGAAAACAACACTTTTTTTAAATAGTAAATTTTTCAACACTAGTCAAATTCTAAACACATTGTGTTATTTCTCTTATAGTTTTTGTTTGACCATAGAAATGTTAGTTATGAATGCAAATATTGAAAGACAATTCAATATTGTTTGAAATTTAGTTTTTGAGAAATTTTTGTTTCTTGTGTGAAAATGTTGACCGAAGTTAGGCAAAAACAATGAAATGGTTGCTCAAGCGCTTTGGGTTTAAATATTAGTGTTTGTATCTTTTGAGTACATTGTGTGTGACAAACTCACTTGTGAAATGGAATCACTTGTTAAATTATTGATAACCCACCTACTTTGCATATTTATATTTTGTAAAAGGTATTATTACTGCAATCAATGTGGAATATCAACATAGTATGTGTATCCATGTGTCATTTTATTTTTTATAAAATGGAAGTACTTTTCTACTATGGTAGGTGTCCTTTCTTCTAAACCCAAGTTGATTGAGCATGATTGAATAAGAGCTAGTACACCAAGTATTTTGTACATGTACTCCAACATAATTCATATATTTCATATTCCGTGTAAATACATGTGTCTTTACATTATATTGTATTAATATTCCATACATTATATTTGTATGTATTTTATATATAGTATTTCATATCCGTAGTAGGTAATTGTATCAATATACGTTTCCGTATCAACATTTTTATGTTTTTTGAAGATCGACGGATTGGAGAGTTTTTGTTTTTTTTAAATTTCCCTTCCAAATCAACAGTTGGGATTCATAGTTGCGGAGGTTTTCCTCAAAGTATTAATCAATATCTACATTATTTTGATGGGATACTTTTAAATATTTCCTAGATTGAAGGGTGTGGATTTTTGATAAGAGGAGGGGACACCAAGCACATGATTGTAACACATAGTCTTTTCATCACAATCCAGTGAAAAGAGGTTGTCACCTCGAGTTTTCCATTTCCTCCCCCCTCCCCCAAACGAAAAATTCAGAACCGTTGATTTAAAAATAAAAATAAATCTCTCCCCCCCGGATATCGTTGATCTTCAAAACATCTTTGGATACGAATACAAGTAGAATTATAGTATAGATGTTGTACAATATACAATGTATGATGTACAAATATGGATATGGATACATATACTGTACACATATATGTATTATATGGATACAAGTACTATACAGATACATGTACTATACGGATACGGATACGGATACGATATCAATACGAGATACAATTATGATACAATGATAATTATGGGATTTATCCCATATTGAATGGCAACCCATCCTCACCTCAAAATTAAAAATGGGGGAGGGGAGCAAAACAATTAACATAATTTAATTTAAAAAATTCCGGGGTACCAAAGAATTAATAAATACAAATTGGATTTTGGGTGCATTGTGACACTTTTGTCACAATGCACTCAAAAGTGCCTGTACCAGCCAGCCATTTCACGTATGATTGTAACACATAGTCTTTTCATTACATTGCATTGTTACACTCCTTTTTCCTTCTTTCAAAGACAAGGACCATATTTCTATTTTCAATCAAACTTCTTTTTCTAAATTCTTTTGTAATTTTAATTAGTCCATTCTTCCAAAAATGRATAAATTAGATTTATCATTTAATTTATTTTTGAAATTAAAATTTATTTTTATATTATTTAATTGTGAATCTTTGCAAAATCCAAGCAATATTCACTTTTGCATGTATTGATGGCACAAATTTTGGGCACGCAACAARATCCATATTGAGCTTCAAGGAGATTTTTGATCCTCATTTGACCTAGCCTCAAGGCAAGTGAATGTCATTTAATAACCTTAAGGACCAAACATTGAGATTTTGTACAATGGATAAATGCAAATACATCTTGTAGGTACAAAATACTTTTGTTCATCCATTGATTCTTTTGAAGAGTCTTGTGTTAGTTCTTTAATATCTATACAATATAGATTTTATAAAAATTAATTTTCAAATAATCTATGATGCAAAGGGTATTGATAGATATAGCCTCAATAAATAACTCCTTTAGAAATGATACTTAGAAAACAACGTGAATGAAAAAGTAAAATAAAATTCTTCAAAAATCACTATGAATAGAACTCAACCTTTTGAACATAAAAAAAAATTATCTTATGAGAATCACAAATATTCATTCAACAATTGATTTTAGAAGGAATTTCCAATTTTTGGCTTCAAATTTTATTGAAAAATATTGTTCAAAGATCTAACTGTATAAATATGATCTGAAGATCATGTTTTACAATTATAGTTTGAAAATAATTGTTAAATTATCCTTCCAAGTTGCATTTTATAATAAGAGTAGTCACACCTTCTTCACAGCCCTGGACTTCTTCAAAGAATAAAAAGCTATTGAAGAAAATAGGAGCCAATGGAGGGCAATTGTTGGACAAAGAAGGTGTGACACCCCTTTTGAGTTGTTGCTAGACTAATAATGGACACATGAGAGAAGTGTTAACTTGGGGAGGAGGATGGCCACTATAATTTTTCAAATGCATTGATTTTGAGTGTCGATGCTGCATTGATACTACACTATTGCTGTTGCGGTGAATGCAATGCTGAACGGGACACAAAAAGGCTGAAAACAAGAATAAATTTAACTTGCTAAGTCTTCTTCACATCCATTATCCACCTCCAAAAGAGAATAATAGACACGGAGAAGACTTCACTGAACAAGAATATTCTCCCTCTAAGAGACGACGAAAAAACAACCATTCCACGTTGCAATTCTATGAAGAATGAAGAATGGCCGTTGGGTGAAGAAGGTGTGACTACTCTTAACGCATCTTCAGAATTTGAGAAATTTGGAAACCTGGTTGAGAATGCTTGAAGCATTGCCCTGTCAAGAGGGAACCGCTTGACTTGCATGGAAACCTGGTTGAGAATGCTTGAAGCATTGCCCAACAGACAGAGTTTAAACCATATGTCATTTATGAGCTATGGTAGAGGATACTAAAACCATTAGGAACCTGATCCCATCTCCTAGACTGACGCCTGTTACCAACACGTCTCTTCCCATGTACTTGATTGGCTTTTTCAATCAGCAAAAGGAGCAAGCAAACTTGGCTAAATATCTATGCCCAGTCATCATTGAAATGGAAAATAGAATTTTTATTCTATCTCTTCAATAACGATCTACAACATCCCAATGTTGATGATTTCAAGAATGTTTCATTCCCTTTGATGAAAATTTGATCTCGACAATTTGGTTCAGGTCGACCTCTCCAGTGGGCTCTATATTGTGTTAACCTAATGAAAGCTCACTCCTACGTATTGGTTAAAATGATTAAAGTTGGACGCCAACAGTWTCTCTACCRTAAATAAAGAAATGGAGATATGAATGCAGAACTCCACAACTAACTAATTACAAAAAAACAGCATCTTGTGTGCAAGTCGTCGATTGCTGAAGAGAAGTCAGAATCAAAACTCACCAATTGCTCCAAAAGTGTAAGGAGTGTCAGGTCCAGGGGCAGGAGGAGTCGTGAAAAAAAACTCGCGGGGGCCATCTTCTTTTGCTCCGATTTTGTARTAATACTTTGTGTTAAACTGTAAACAAATCATTTATCAGAGATGAAACTGTCTAGAGTGTGCTACAGACAAGCTCAACAAAGACATGAAAGAGCGCAGTTGAGAAGTGGGAACGTTGAGTTTTCTCGTAGAAAGTAGAGATTACTACCTCCAAGTTGGACACGAGGACATGGTGGATGAAGCCGGAGGTGTAGTTGTAAAACTGGTATTGCGTTGTGTAGCCTTTGGCTTCCCAAGGATGGTTCCCTTTTGATTTGCCATACCACACCTTCGGCTTGCTCGGCTTGACTGTCACATAAGAGACGATCACAGCTTTGCCATCGTAATCTCCTTGGGTCAGGTGCACCTGCCGAATTGATCAACAAAACTGCCTTAACTCCCCCAATTCAAACAAGTGCACTAACTGAATCTATGCTCGCATCAACCAAGTAGCAAGAACTCGCACTTGATGTTAGGAATCGTGTGAAATAAAGTGTTGGAGATGAATTTACGTACTAAACTCTGAACCAGCTATATTCACTAAATTCACCACGCCTAATACCAGCTGCAATTAGACAATTTTAGCTAACTTGGAAGACTAACTCCGGACGATTTTMGGTACATTGCAAGTGCGTCCACACGATAGATACGTGAACTTCTAATTTGTTGATGGGCATTAACACGGTCCCAATTAGCTAATTGAAGCTACTTGCTTGGTGCGGGCTATGACCTAAGCAGCAATTAATTGATTTCATGCTTCTAGGTCAAACACAGGGTATCATACCCAAATTTCAAATCCAAATCCAAACTTGTCTAAATTCTCCAAGACGCAACTACAGTGATGCTATCGGGGTTATTTAGATTGGTTTATTACTCTCAAGTAATTCACATCACAGTTCATTAACCGAAATCCTATCATCGACTTCATATAACCTACAGCAGATTAATCAATTGAGCAGACTGACCTTAAACCCTACTAAACTCTTACTAAAAACCTCTTCCCCCGTAGACACTAAAGACACCGCAAAATCATTGACGACCTGTCCAAATCCCGAACAACCTTTCCAGCATTGCTCTATTGACTTCATGCCACATACGGAGTATTACTTTTGATTCTCTCCTGGAATATCCCTCAGAATACAGAATATCTCAAAGGCATATGCCGTTTGCATCATCATCAACTCACTCCTGTTGTACCACTCACGGAACTACGATACCCTCTCTCTCCACTCAATAGCAAAGTACGAAACTCTAAATTCACAAATTCCTGCATAAATCCGTTGCGATTAGGGCTCTGATTGCTCAACCTCGRCCKTTGTCACACTAAAACCCCTACTACAATGAATTGGTTCCTGGGAGGATTTAGTAAAGCTGGCCGGGGAGAGGAGGATCAAAGCAGRCAATGCACGTTAGCAGCCACCACAATACTACAATGCCGTGTCGCCAACGCCTCAAAATCGAAAGAAAGCATCAAAATTGAACCTCACAAAGGTGCAATTTATGGACGAATTCAAAGTTTCCATCACGAACGGTGACAATCTTGTTACCTGTTGCGCCGGGTTGGAGCCCGGCGACACAGCGAACAAAGGCGACGAGTAGGGCAAATCGACACTCTCCGCCAGTTTCCTGACGTACCGGCTGGTGCTTCCGGCGCCGAAACCCACTTCCTCAGCCGTCGTCACCGCCACTGAAGCCAGCAGCAGCACCACACAGACACAAACCGATAGCTGGCTGCCCTCCCCCATCCTTCCCCAATTGCAAAACCCACCTTCGAATTCCTCCCTGCAGAATCCACACGGGGATTACATCAATAACAGAGCAAGCCAAAACTACACTTGCGTCGAGATCCAATGCTTCACTCATCCTGCTGGCGGGCGATTACTTCAGTTGACGGACTCAATTGAAGGCCATGGCAGTTGAACCCTCCTATCCTATAAACATCCCATAAAAACGAGCTCCAAAACCGCTTAAATACAACAATCAAGGTAAATAGCCCTACATCAAATAACCTCTTAACTCAGGTGTATACCTTAAATTACAAGGAGTGATCTCTCAGAGACGCTCCTAATACAATTGGAAAGCCCTCGGCAAAGAGGGGTGCATAGGCTTTGTTTTATGGTGCAATAACAACAAAGGACACAGTAGTTTAAGATGATAGAGAAGGAGTATTTATGAAACATCGCCTTGAAGTGTTTTGTTCATTAGGAGTAAGGTAAACCTACCTATGCCAAGCCAAACTAAAGCCAACCCATCATGGACCAAATTATACTAGTGGTGTACATTCAATCCAATGTACATTGCTAGAATAATTTGACCTCTAATGGGCTCGCTCCCATTTGACCTCTCATGGGCTCAGTTACCTTTTGTACAATACAAAACATTGCCTTGCAGCCTTGTATTCATCGTTCAGAATATGGATGTCCGAGCACTTAGGGGTTACAAAATCATATAATGAATCTTCGTATAGGTGCTTGAATGTCAAATACCACCAATGGAAGATTAATGTAATTTATTTACAATATCATCCATTGTCCTGTGAACTTGGCTGTGGGATCTGGACCAGATGAACTCTTACATAACGCCGGTCTCAATGCAACCTTTGAAGAGAGTCAAAGGCAAAAGCGTGTCCCCGGTTTCATGTATTTGAACGAATTCAAGTAAGGTAGGAGGTCCATAAAGAGCCCATCTAAGGGTTGAAGCTGAATTTTGGCAAGGTGAAACTGCTTGAAATAATTTTTGATAAATTTTCCTTGAAAGACAAGTGGAATTGACATCTAACCCAAGTCGTTTCATATTTTATGGAGCTTTGTGGAATTAGTTATGATTTTTTGAAGTTGCAGAAAAATGCATTTCAATGGGCTCTAAAACCGACCACCTCCTGAAATGTACACTACTTGTACGTTGGAGAGTGCAAAATGTACCTCCAGAGCCTGATTGGTTTAGAACCTGCTCCATTTTAGGACCTCCTACCTTATTCTAAGTTACTGTCGTCACTGCAGATAACGTTGGCTGTTGCAATCGAGGCATTGCTGATGTCACTTTTAAGTTCAAAATCAAAGCGTTCAGGTCAGTTCCCTTTGCCTCAATTCGAAAAGCCGTTAATTTCTCCGTATCGAAGCCACCTCGAGACCCAGCTGGGTGCTGCGAAGACATTTMCAAAATGCGGATATGCCAAACAAAGTTTGAAATATGCCAAGAGCAAAGATTAAAAAATGAGGATATGCCAACAAGGGATTTTTCATTTATCCCTTATCAAACTGTCACCATACACAGGCTTACACCTGGAAATTGGAAGTGGCATATTCCCCCTTTAACAATTGGTATATGCACAGTCCTTCACTTAGTCGGTTGSATTCAGAAATGAATAAAAAACAGCAACCGGTCAAACTGGAATAAAAGCTTATCACAATTGTATTGAGAGCAGCCTTGGGAAGAGCTTTGCAAGTGACTTATGTTGAACTTATTCCATACCTTTTTTGAAGCTGAGAATGTACTGAAGCATGTTCTTTTTGCCCCTTCACAMTTGGAGGGAWGCAATTCAGGTCCGTAGGAACTGAGATGCTGTACCTAAACCGCAATTGTCAAAAATCCACTTTCGTTCCACACAGACACAGAAAGGAACCGGTTCCCAAGGTATGATGCCCAAGAAAAATCTAGATTCCAGGTGTGACAAGCGAAGGACATTTCAGAATTCCATTTTCGAGGTCATACTAAAGAGTTAACGTGTACTGTACCATATAATTTTAACACTCTTTGACCTTTTATCTAGGACATCAAAGCAACACAGTACATGAGTAAGCGTAAATGCAAATTTGTATCATTAAACTGGTCATCTTAATTGATGCCACCCTACTGTTTAGCTAAGGTAAGTTACCTGCAATACTTGAAGCAACTAATAGTTTTGCTGGTATCAATGTTCAGGTTCAAAGTTATCATCCTCCGAACGTCAGGAGATTTGTTTTCTAGAGTGCTGAAGAAGCGCCAGATCAACTACTTTCCTGAAAAAGGACCTTGGGTACATTGGTGGTATCTCTGTGAGCGCCTGGAACAAGGGATCAGAATGARGTGAATTAGWATGTTCACCAAAATTTTAAAAATTATGTAAATAATGCCAAGTTCGGTGTTCAGGGCTACTGTATCACTATTTCATTGGGTAGTCAGTGGGGAATTAAGTCCCATAATCCTTCTCCTCATTCTAAGCCCTTAAAACAAACAGAAAGCACAGATCTGGATGTTCTTCAAAGTGTAGATTGACTTTGCTTTTATGTCCGATAATGATCTCAGCCTTCCCGATTATAACACAAAGCAGTGTCAGGTCAAGAATAAATTTCTGGCGGACATCAAAGTAGACAGTAACAAATGACACATACATATACATAATAGAAATGGACAGTAACGTAAGCCAGATCGCATCAATGGAAGGGGTGCAAGATATACTTGATGGATAAGAACCGTCGATGGAGTCATTCCGGGCACCGTGTTCGCTTCGATAATAATTACCTGACACATTGCAAATGCGGAGAATTAAAACTGGTACAAACCCCTAAACCTTGCAATAAGGCATTTCTTCTACCATAAATCTTTAACTGGGTGAGTCTTTTCAAATGCAGAAGAAACAGCTTTACCTCCCCAGTATCAGCGTGCACAAATGCATCAATACGAGCAAATCCTTCCAGACCCAGAGTATTGGCCACGGTTTCTATGCGGTTTCTACATGCTGCAATCGACTCTTCCCTGTAAACAAACCACCAAATCACATTAAATTTCCGCTGAGAAGTTCGAATCTGACAGATTTGTTACCTATGAACCAGGGGAGAGTCTACTAGGCATTGGTTCGAAAATGTAGAAAGATACGATGTCTCAAGAAATAGAGACACAAATATAAAGCAGCAGTAGCATGTTGGAGCCTATCATTTCAAAGAATGAAGTTATAATGTACAGTAAAAAACAGAAATAAAAGATTATGAAATCATTCAGGCAATGATTTTGAGACCTGGTTTTATCAATCAACCAGCGTTGATGACCAACTAAAGTAGAGCTGAAAATAASCGCATCTCACACACAGTRTTTCTCTGCYGCTTGGTCACAAACAAAACATCTCTGTTTTGGTCATCGTGGATGATCTAATAAGATATAGAAATTACCTCACTAAACAATGCTTCAGCCCTTTCCACTGCAGTATTCAGGCCCTCGGCAACACTAACTCCCACACTGGAGCCGGACCGCGCGGGTTTAACCTGCCACAATGCCCAAGCCAGGACGTGTAAATACTTTCCAAGCAATAGTATCAAGCAGAACAAAATATCAAGTACCATAGTGTAACAACATATGTAGCCATGMACTCAGAATTTTGTGTCGCTTTGGAACGGCCTAAGCCACTTACAGATATTGATTCAAGTCTACAATGTCCATGCACGTAAATATTCAGACACTAGTAGCATCTCATGCTCGAAAATTCAATGCTTAATTATTATATCATATCTGATTATGATTTGATGGTACAGATCAGGGCCTTTTTAAAATTTTGAAGTTTTCTGGCGTAAAACTTCATGGTTTGTTACCATTTTTTAGCCAAATTATTTTTTTCTGGTGCAATCTGGCACTACCCACCCACCCCCACCCTCCCCCCAAAAGCAGTGGTACAGATGATAGAAGGATAGAGTCATAAAGAATTGCTGAACTGACTACAAATATCACATTCATGAAAACTCAACGCGGGCAGAATTCAATAAATGGTACTTACCACCACACGTCCGCTGTTCGTATCGACATTGTTGCTTTGAAACCACTCCCTTAATCCACTGATATCTACCTTCCCAACCTGTACCGAGAAAAGAGATTTACAAGTTCAACTTAGACTTGTACAATTTCATACCTCCTACGGCCAGGTAAAGTGATCATATGATACCAATATACTGGGTATGATTAACATTAAATGATCTGAACCATCTCCTACGATTAAATCATTGAACTTYGAACAGAGTTGGGATACATACTTCAACCAGAAAACTGGGAAGCGTAGCGAACCCAAATTTTCCCAGCTCCACAGCTGCATCATACTGAAGCAAACTTGCAGTCAGCTGACCGAGTCAATAGGACTTGAAAGTGTGAAGTTAGAGACCATCTAAAAGAACAAAGTCCAAACAGCAAGAGAAATGCTCACTTTATCAAATGCAACTCGAGCCGCAGCAGCACCCGTTCCTACAAAAGGAAGGCCAGCACTTTCAAGAAGGGCCTGAGGGGTCATTACAGCCGAGCATAAAATAACCACAGATTAGTCTAGCCACTTCATCCCCAAACTTACAAGAAGGGCGGAAAGACAAAGTATCATGTCTTAGTATCATTTGGCGGTAGCCAAACATACTCAATGGAAATGTCTACTGAAATTTCCAGAAAGATAACCTGAATGCCTCCGCCTTCACCAAATAAGCCATGCAGCACAGGGAACACGATGTCTGAAGAAGCTTGAAGATGCTCAAGAAATGCAGTATGAGAACGAAAGCTTTGCGCAGTGCTACCTCAAATCAATACAACCACACGCTGTTAAAACACTATTACTGATATTAGTAGGAGATAAGAGGCATTAAAAGGAAGCCCTCCTAGTACTCATGCTTTGTATGACAACATCTGGAAACCACCTGGTTGTGAGTTCTTTCCAGTCCTACTCACCTAGCAATCTTGAAATCAAAATCTGACGGCGTGTTGGAGTACATCTGCAACAACACACACATTATATCGGCGGCAGTCAATTTGCATCTAAGCACCAGTCACTAATAGAAAACTCCTCACCGGAGGTATTCAAGAACTAACCACATTAAACCCTGCCAATTGTAACGCCGTTTAAGGAGTTTCTGACGTAAACCCTACCAATTGTAACGCAGCTAGGCTCTCTAGAATATCTCTACGGATAAGTTTCCAACTAGTGAAATATAAGAAAATAAATATGAAGCACAAATAAACACAACAAAATTTCAAATATTACACAAATAAGAAAGCAGAACCCCGGAGGCCATTACAAGTAACCCAAGGTCCCAGTCTAGCGATTTGAATGTGCAACCCACCTGCGCTGAAGCAATGCCAAAAAACTCCAATTTCTGGTTCACATAATAACAACTGACCAACACATCCTCTGCCTGATACAGTCATCAAAATTGTTAGAACTGCCAAAATTTCAAAACAGCATAAAAAAAAAGTCCCGGCAGCCCATGAGCTAGAGGATACTAAAGCATTCTAGGCCCTGATCCCGTCTTCTATACTGTCCCCTGTTACCAACAACAACTCATCTCTTCCAATACGCTTGATTGGTCTTCAATTAGCAAGTGCTGTAAGCATGACTTGGTTAAATATTTCTGACCACTCATCTTTGAATGGAAGTGGGTTGCAAAATATCCATTCAATAGACATCTATAAGCCCAAACGTGAATGGTTGCATAAGCAATTCATTCAGTCTGATAAAATTTAATCTCACTGAATTTAGCTCTTGTACACAAAGTGACCTCCCCAGTGAGCTCTATAGTGATCTCCCAATGAAAACACACGCCAGCAAATACTGGTTAAAAAGCTTGAAGTTGGACGCAAATTGCATCTTCTAACTTGCCTCTAAATGATCAAGCACAGAGCGCGCGGAATTCAGCGATATTCCACGCTCTGCTGAAGGACCACCACAGATAAGAGCCACTCGGAGGGTCCCAGACCTTGATTCATCCTTTCGTACTGAATTTCCGCCCTCTTCTTGCACCTGTTCAATACTCATATGTTCAAAATTTGATTGTATAATGTTGTGTTAGAGGATGCTTTTAGAAACCTAGGTGGTTTATAGACTTACTCTCATTAGATTGCTCAACACTATCTACTTAGTATGTCACACTTATTTATGYAATAGGATGATGAATAAAACACTTTTAATTTCTTTTATGTACCTAAGTTGTAGATTTTGAAATATAATTTATCATAGTTTGTTAAATTGGATAACCTAATGTGAATATTCAATGTAGAGGTACCTATAAAGTTTAAAGTATGTATATCCATAGTCATCACTACTTAGAATGTGACACATGCATTTCATTAGATGAGATTCTATCCTGAACAAGACCATGAATTATAACGCGCACATTTTTATAAAAAGACTGTAAATTTAAAAACATTTAATTCATTTTTTTAATTTTTTTTAATGATAATTAATTCTAAATCTAACGTGGATCTGATATGGCCGTCTTGTAGCCATGTCAGATTGGGTATTAATTTTTATTTTATTTATTTATTTTTATTTCAAAAACATTTTTTCAATAATAATTTAAAATATATATTCTAAAATATTATTTTCTTAGCTCTTGAATATGCATTTCAATAATTTTAAAAGTAATTTTATTTTTATATTTTTACATGCAATCAAAACACAAGAACCTAGGAGACTCTAATGTTGTTGTTTTAGTACACCTACAAATGATACTTTAAAATTTCTTGACTTATTTGGACAATGTCCAAACAATGCATGCTAAAGTGCATTGGAAAATCTTTCACTAATCAATAGTATTTGATAAAAATCATTTATATTTTGTAATAGTAATTATGCTCACTTACTATTAGTGCTCAATACATGCACACTTACATAGATGTAATGTCCCCATTCACCAAACAATAAAAGAGAGGTTTTCATTTTAGTATAAATGTGAATTTTTCCTACAACATTTTAAGAACTTAAGCCATCTACATGAGATACTAAGCAGAAGTATATATTGTACAAAATTAGATGTCAATAGAATCAATGATTGTTTTTACAATTACCACAAGTGAAAGTTCACATGCATTACCAATGGAGATTCTATTGTTTCCAAATGTTAATCCTTAAACAAAACCTCGAACAAAACAGTCCAAAGGGGAATAAAAAATCTCTTTGAAGTGGAGCGTAGGTCTTGCACCTTGTCTTAGGTTTATATAGTCAAAGGATGTGAAATTGATCAATAATCAAATCTTTCACTTTACAATCTAAATGAATATTATAGCAAATGTTATTATCTATAGAAGTGGATCTAGTAGATTGAAACATTCGAAGAAAATTCGAAATCCACTTTTTGTCAAAGAATCTAGTAGATTGAGACATTCCGTAAAATTCTAAATCCAATTACTTTTTTATAAAGCAAAAATTTTGTATGGTGAAAAGAAAATTTAGAAAAAAAATGTGACAAGCCTCATTCATGGTATCAATGGATGAAGAATGTTATGTCAAAGGTTAGTAGCTCATCCATGGTGAGGATTTGAAGAGTTTTGGTTCTTAACCTTGGAAGAAAACTGAAGCCCCAAAAGTGGCAAATGGATGACTTTCAAGGTTACTATATAAATTAAGAATGCACCTATTGGTCTATGTATCGAATCACTTTTTAGCAAGCTCCCTTAGTAGTAGGTCTTGTCTTTTTAAGATTAATTTTTGAAAGACGCTAGCTCCAAACCAAAAAAGTTTGATGAATGACTTCACTAGAAACAAAGAATGCACCTATTGGTTCAATAATTAGAGTAATTTGATGACTACCTTGGTCATGGGGACCACTTCTCCTAAAATTAACCCTTGAAGGACACATGAGAACTAAATATGTCCAATAAGGTAGGAGGTCTAGAAATTGAGCATCTAAGGGCTAGTCCCCTTTTTCATATATTTTCTTTGATGGGAATATTTTTTTTTCTTATTTTTGAGACAAAGAGAATTTGATTATGATTGCAATACAAGTCGTTTCGTATTTTTTGAAGCATTTTTGAATTACTTATGAATTTTCAAACAAGATTAGTTGTAGGTCCCTATTTATGACCCTAGGTCTTCCATAAACAGTTCACTGGCAACTTTAGAGAGAAAAGGGAAAAGCAAAGAGAATGATTGGCTCTTGCAATAAATAATATTTTTTTAATAAATCCATTCAATGACTGTAGAAGGTCCATTTAAAAACCATGTCATGTCCATTTTAGGAGAGTCTACATGGGCGGTTCTAAATGCCCTCTCCGTTTTAGAGCCTCCTACCTTAGATGACTTCATTGTTATTTGCATGAACAAATAATGCACCACTTGTCTAATAATTGAAGCGTTTTGGTGACTACCTTGGTAATGGGGGCCGAGCCTCCTACCTTAGATGACTTCATTGTTAACCCCTAAACGACGCCGCGGCCATTTCTTGGTCGATGAATGAGAGAGCATCTTTCCCTGTAGGACATAAATGCAACTATTCATCCTCGGAATTTGTGGTGGAAAGGAAAGATGTTCTACAGTGCTTTGACTTCCAACAATTGTTTTTGGATTTTTTAATGCCAGTGATTCCCACGGTTTTAGAAATTGATGATTTCCAGGGTCACCCCGGTGTCGTTCAAGGGTTAATTGCATAAACAAATAATGCACCACTTGTCCAATAATTGAATCGTTTTGGTGACTACCTCGGCAATTGGGGCCTTGTCCTTTGTCGTTTAGCCTTGAAGGACCCACTTGAGGGTTAACTTATAGTTGGAGATCCATGGAACTTATCTCTGCTTCATCCAGGCTCTTCTTTATTCTTTTTCTGTCCATCCTTTCTCTGTCCATCCTTCTGCCGGAAGCTTATTGGCAATTCGGCATCACATAAATTGAGAGCCATCATGAAACTTTGGAAAAAAAAACCGAGATCATTCTTGCACTGTTCCKCACTCCAAAGTGAAGGACACCAGGGAACAACACGTGGCGCCCAGTGGCCCCTACCAGCTAGACTCCAGGACACGCGTCGCGCGGCTACTCCCTCCAATCCGACTACAAAGGCCAATCAGCTTCCACGGAAGATATGGCAATCCGTATGAAAATCGGGACGAAGAGGATCTTGGAAGTTCATTCGCAACAGCGTTCTTCAAGGCTTCAAGGCTTCAAGCCACAGTAGTGCAGCAGTGCAGAGATCGACGTGAGGAGCTCAGTCGGAAGCGCATTCCGAGGCCACTGCGGTTTTTGTGAATCTTTAGACTGCGAGTGGCCATGGCGTTGCTGGGCGTGGCGGGCGCTGTGGGCGCGGGCGGAGCTGGGTGGTGGTTGTGGAGCATTCGACCCAAGGATCCCGTGTTTGAGGTCGTGGGCATGGAATTGAGCGGATTCAAGCTGCGTTGGGTGACGGAGAATTTCATCCCGTATGCAGTTGTGGACGTCTCCATGAAGCTGTCGATCAAGGTCACGAATCCCAATATCACGCCCATCAAGTACACCGAAACCACCATGGACATTTTCTATCGGGGGACCTTGATGGGGCAAGCGAAGGTACGCCGGAATTTCGATCTGGATTTTCTCCTCGATGGATTGATTCTTTGGTCAGGTGGAGACAGCCGTCGTATTTTTACATGTTCTTGTTGGCAAATGGAAGAGGATTCCTACCACTTGAGAATGCATCATTTGGATACCGTATGTGAAAGTTGAGATGATTCAAATGGAGATCAAACACACCGTGATATTGTAGTGGCTTTTAAGGAATGAATGTTAGCTGTGTTTACCTTAAACAGAGGAAGTTAGGGTTTAGTTTGTTGCTTTCGTTATCAGTTAGAGGGATTCGGTGCTGTGATTTTCTTTTCGGATGAGGTTGCATGACTGCGGTTGTAAAAATAATAGACGAGGATAAAAATAATAATAGCAATCGAGGACGTGGTTGTCAAAAATGAGTTGCTAGGTTTTACTTAAGACGTATCTTTCAGGCAAAGTATGTTTGRTAACTGTGACTTTCAGGGCGCGCTAATCTGAAACCTAAAATSTGGTCCTTCCGTACTCATTTTTGTATGCCTAACGTGTAAAACCCAACTTTAGGAACTTGAAGATCTTGTGGTGTTTGARCTCTTGGTATCCTAAATTGTAGTAGTTGACGTTTTAGACTTCAAAATTGAGCCTTATCTCTGACCTTGCTTGTGAATTTGAATCTCATTGATTGCATATCTTCTGAAACACATTTGCTGTGGGTTGGAAGAACAATTGAGAAGGGTTAGCATTATGAATACCCCT
The DNA here is from genome assembly GCA_006891605.1 of Pleurozium schreberi. NCBI lineage: Eukaryota > Viridiplantae > Streptophyta > Bryopsida > Hypnales > Hylocomiaceae > Pleurozium > Pleurozium schreberi. The sequence goes on along the minus strand of VACF01002505.1, from coordinate 71,259 downwards.
TCTCTTTCTTTCCAATAGATCAACTTCGAAATCCTGCATTGTCGGTTTGTTTAGTTTAGGACTSTGTTGTAGCTGATTGGTTTGATTCGGATCTTGAAATAGGTGGAAGCCGGGAGTCAAGGTCCGCAGTGTAACCAGGTAATTGAGATTCCTGCGAAGCTGGATGGGCTTAAGATGACAGAGCATGTGACGGAGCTTTTCCAGGATGTTACAAAGCGTGAGATGGTGATGAACTCTGTTGTCACGATTGCTGGGGACGCCATCGTCTGGAGAATCAGGAATCACTTTGAGGTACTCTTACAATTTCCATTTCCAATGTGGGGTATATCACTCCTTCGTTTAGCTTCAACGTTTGTTACARYCACTAACARAAGTCTTGGGGTACAATAGCCAAATCTGTCGAGATCAAATTTTTATCAGTAAATCAATTTCAAAGTAAAGAGATCGTAGACCTCAATAAGTGACAGTATACTATTCCATTGAACATTCGTAGGTCAGTGACCATAGACATTTAACCAAGTCAAGCTTACAACTGTTTCTCATTGAAGGCAAACTATATAAATCAGTTGTGATTGGAAACAGGTCCCGGTAACCGAGTACAATCACGTCCCCAGCGATTTGGCATGAGGCATGTATGGCTGTCTTCGCAAATCTTATGCTCTCTTCGCAATCTCCCCAGTTGTCATATTTGTAAATCTGCGACCACGAATTTAACTTGTTGCTGATGATATTTTTCGCAGGTGAAAGTGAACAGCGACATCAAAGTGGATCCTATTTTTTTGAAAGTACTGGACCAAGATAACCGAGTGGAGATGGAGTTATCGCCACTCCCGCAATTTCAAACGGGGAAAGCTGAAAAGGATGAAACAGACGTTCAAACAGAAGAAGAGGAGGAGGAGGAGAAGGAAACACGCCCCCAAATGTTGACATGAAATCGAAGAGGCTTTCTGCTTTGTAAATCAAGCAATGCAGAGAATGTGTTTGTCTGCGCGGTTGGGATATCAGTAGTGAGTGCAGGTATTTTGGCCTTGGGGGGTTGGCACTAACTTATCGACTAGAAAATTTATAATTATTGCCTCTKTCATTTTCTAGAAAAGGATGGTGAGTAGTCGATACTAACTGCTTTAGAAAAATCCAATCCTTCGATGTTTTTCAGCTGTGGAGGTAAGTTTCTGGTGACATGATTCTCCACAGAATGTCACTTGAGCTTTCATTTGTCACAAGGACAATGTAAAATCATGTGTGGAGGTTGTACAATATAACAGAGTTTCCAGTTTTTTATTAAATATTCATACGCAGTTTCATATATGTGTCTAAAACGTCTAAGCCTTCTAATATAACAGCCATGCTCATGGACGGCAATGGCTCCGGGCCTGGTTCAGCTTGGTCTTCATGGTGCAGATTTATAGGAGAACTAACAATACCTTTGACAAAACTCCAGACGAAGCTAATTCTACTTAATTGTTATTGGACTGGGGTTGGGTTTTGAAAGAATCATTACGAAAATTCCTGCAGTTCTCAACTACATGTGAATTTCCTTGTTATCATTTTCATCATCTTCAAATTATGCATCTATCAATCATAGTCTAGTTTTAGTTTTGAATCACAACTTGTAATTTTAACATTGGAAGCTTTGATAATTTGTTAAGAATAGTGACTTCAAAGTTGTCCCTGGCCTTAAAGGAGGGTGGAAGCTCATGGCATTAATTGGTCATTTGAACCATCGATATGATGCCCATTTAAGAAAGATTCTTACTTGCAAGTTTGAGAAGCTCCTACAAAAAAAGTCGTTTGTGTAATTTGAGTTTCTTTTAGTGAGCAAGAAGATTAATTTCCCATCAATGGAGATTAGTGTATGAAGGTCATTGCAAGATTGGCTTGCCGTTTTATGTCTTGTTTTGCACAATATTCATTTTTTTCTTTGGAAGTACTTTATAATTACTTTATAATTAGAAAAAAAAGTGAAAAATGTGTTTATTGTATAATTCTTTAAGATGAAGGTATCCTAAGAAGGAAAAGCCTAGAAAATTTCTCTAACTAGGAGAACTAGAAAACCCTAAAATCTCATGAAAATGGGTTTGTTCACCTTTTAATTTGTAAAAAATAATAATTTAAAAAAAAATAATTACAACTTGGCAATTTGGGAAGAATTGATRATGATGAGATTTCACCTAAAGAATGATCTTAGAACCATCTTCAATGTTTAGAATTGTGCGTGCAAGGGAATCCTATTTTCATGAATGTAGAGGATATATAAAAATGTTATTTTTAGTTATTTTTGTTGGGCACATACTTCTCTAGTGTGGTAATATCCTGCACAAATTTCAAGTCTATATCATTAATTTTGGATATTCCACAGTACTATAAAACTTTAACAACAAAGTGTGACAAATTAGCTACATTGAAATTTAATTAAAAATTTTTTTTGGATATTTTGAAAAATATGAMTTCTAATTACTACCAAGTTACTGATCTTCAATAAAAATTTCAAGTGAGATTGTCTTCATGCTCCAAAAGTTATGAGTAATGGTTCAAAAGTTGCTTCCAATGTGACGCCAAAGAGGACAAGCCATTCTTACAATCACCTATGTGCAAGTAAATCAATTTCTTCAACATAATTGCTAACTTCAAGTGATTCCACTTTGTTCTCAACATTTTTGGATCTAGTTGCCCAAATGTTGGTTAATCCTTATACAATGGGTTGGTGATTGTGAAAATCATCAATTTTGATACCATGAAGATCATTGAATTAAAGGAAAACACCCAAAACACGCATTGGAAGTCAAACTGTTGTAGAAGGTCTTTTCTTCCTACCCTTAATTCTGAGGATGAATAGTTGCACTTTTGTCCTACACAAAAAGATGCTCTCTCCTTCATCAACCCAAAAATGGCCTCAATGTCGTTTATGGGTCAATCAAATTCTCCAAAGTCTACTTGATATGTAGCAATTTCATTCAAGTTGAACTGAGTCATGACTGAGCGTCGCAAATAGGGAGCCATTCCATTTTCTGAAGTCTTAGTGCGCTTCGAGCTCCACGTTAAGCTTCTGTTTAGTGAGGAAGAACGACTCCAACATTCATCTTGCAATGTAAAATGTTGGTTTATGGTTTACTTAAAGGTCATTACTTAAAAGACTATACTACTAGGACTATACTTAAAACACCCTTTCTCTTGTAGTGTTTACTCTTTCTGTCCCCAAATAGGTGTCTTGTTTGGACCTTGTGGTTGCTTTATTTTTATCCAATTTTATATAGGTTGCAATCCATATATGTATTCAATGTTCTTCATTGATTTTGGTGATACAAAATTTGACGTTCTTTGAATTTTTGTTTTGGTATTGGTATCAAACACTTATTTGCAAAGAGGGGGAGTACTTTACTAGTTGTCCGTCTGCAAGTGATGTAGGGYGCAAGAGAATAGAAAAGTTCTAAACCCAATTCCATTATGCAATGATGGATGTTCACAACTTGAGAGTGGAATAGAGCCTAAGATTCTTTACTCACGCTTGGATTTCCTTGGTTGAACTTTGGGATTGGGTCAATGGACTATTTGGATTTCTCTAGTGGCTCAAATACCACAAATTAACTGTGTGTTGGAAATGCAATATGGTATTGTTAATGCATGCACGTTTTGTTGAGCTCTCAAACTTTGTTCAAATACTAGCAGCCTTTTATTATTCTAGCATGTAGTATGCGGTATATTAGAGCCTTTCCATTTTTTGAGGGAGCACCAATTTTGAAGTGTGCAATGTGTTTAGCTATCATGTACAACAATAGGTGACATGTACAATTATTGCCTAAAGGGTCACTCTATTTTTAATTCCTCAAAATGGATATTGTGCTAAACGTCATTGCTAGTGCTTTTTTCTAATTCTACATCAAATATTTGAGAGGATGAATGCTTTCTTYAATAACCTTCAACCTCTRCAATTGTTGCAAAAATCATACAAAAAGGTATTTGAGCTACGATTCTTACACATATATAGAGGTTAATCMCTCAAAATAGAAGTGGTATAGCTTGGTTTMAAGTGAGCATCATGTTCAACACAATTTAAGAACAACTATTGGAAATATTYTAAGTTCTTAGTATAACTCAATGAAYTCCATCCTAAATTAACCTATGTATAGTGATTCCACCACAAATATTGGAATCATTGAACTATGCAATGGAAAGACCTATGTGCCAAAAATATTTGAAAATTTGAAAGATAGAACTATATGAACCTAAATAAATCATAGATTTGTACACGAGAGGATTGGGAATTGGTCAATTGTTGAGAAAGTTTAATATTGATTTGATTGATTCATCCATCCAATCATCTATTTTAATGCCCTTCTCTTGAATATCTTGAATGATGGATTTGCATTACAAAGCACAACTTCCAAAACAATAAGACAATTCATAGTGGTGAATCATCAATCACATTAAGACACACGAAACTTGTAAGTAATTAACCTCCAAAAGACCAAGGCTTTTTTTGTGTGAAAACACACTCAAACTGCGATTTCTATATTAGTGAATAAATAAAAATAATTTTTTTTTCTTGCATGTATAACTGTATGAACTTGCACCTAATTAGCATGAAAATATGCGGTAAAGATTTAAAAAAATTTGACCACATAGATTGCAAGATATTTGCATTAACAAGTGAAAAAAACAAGTTATTCAACACACTTTGTGACTAGATTATTTGACTTTGAACTCTCTTAACTATAATTGATTGCACTACAAAGTCTTTAAACCTTCATGGTGGAGAATTGGGTTGAGAGTCTAGGAAAAAACACAAACACAAACTAAAATACTAAATTCGTAGTCTTTAAAAAATTGTTAAGTAGTAGTAGGTAAAAGATGGAAGAGAATCTAAATTATTAACAACTCTCAGATGGAATTAAAATGCACTAAATCCAACAATTAAAATGCACTAAATCCAACAGTAAGATTGTTCTAGCAAGAAAAATCAACCATGTGGAACTTTGTTTCTTGAAAAATTGTTTAAATTACATTTAGAAATGAATCCTACAAGTTATTAAAAAAAATGCTTTGATTGCCCAAAAAACAAGATTGTCCATAACCTTCTCATAAAAAATCCAAGTGGAATGAATCAAATCAACCAAAACTTTAGATATATGGAATAGGAAAACACTCAAATTTGCAAAAGATCCCCATGATTACAATAAATAAGAAAGCAAAAAGATACCCACTTTACCAAAGGTCACAAAAAGATAAAAATTATCTACACTCATTCAATAGGGATATTGAGGGGATCCATACCAATTAATTGACATTTCACACAATATAAATATCTACCTTTGCTGCACATCAATAAATATTGAATTTTTTGGCGGTTGTACATCATGTTCCAAACATCTACAATTTTCAACAATAAGTCACATTAATAGCCTAAGTGGTCCCCTTAAAGCTGCTATCCATCTAATTCCAAATCTATGCTTCCTCATGACATTTAGCTTTTCAACTATACCATCAAAATAAGGTCTTTGAAAAGGTTGAGCATGCCAACATGCCTCCAACAACTCCCGTTGATCAAGAAATACATAGTGAGGCAAAAAAGGTCTTTCACCTTCAATGATGTCACCCCACTTACTCTTGGTATAGCCGTCAAATGGTATTTGACTTGTTAATATTTCGTAGCATGTCATTCCAAAACTATAGACATCCACCTTGTACGTCCATATCTCCCGATTTCGATCTTCTTCATTCTTTTGAAGCTCTTGCAAAACTTCGGGAGCCCTCCAAAACCCTGTTCCTTGAACGAACATTGCACACTCGTAATCTGCAACACTGGAGAGTATAGTATCATCCCTTAATATATGAAGGAGTACGTTGGCAGCTTTCAAGTCTCTGTGCAACACACCTTCTGCATGCAACCCTTTCATCCCTTCTGCTATTTGTGACATAATACGAATGGAATCATGCAATGAGAAGAGTGGTTGTGACAAGAAGTCCAAATTCCAAGGATGAGTGTTGTATTCCACTTTGAGGTCAATGAGTGTGCGCAAATCCCCCCAATACCTCCTCATCAAGAATGCAAACCTCCCATCCTTCAACAAGGTCGCACCCACAATCAGACATCGGCCTCCTTTAATGTATGACCAAGCATCTTCAAATACAAACCGGAAGCTCCTCTCTTGTCGTGACGTAGTTTCACTGAAATCCGAGTCTCCATCCTTCCTCATGGAGCAAGGCCAATGGCGCTTCAAATCAGCCAACGAAAATCCCGCGTCCAGTTTGAACACCTTCAAGACCAAAGCATCGTCAGCAAACCCCGTGATTTTGGCTTCAAAGATCTGCGCTTGGCCTCCCTCTGCAATCAGGCGCCCCACCTCCAAGTGGTCACCCCAATCAAAGTAGAATTTGGGGTCACTTTCCTTCAACTCCTCCCAAACAGAGAGTTGGCTGGGGCCTGGGACTGGAACGGAGTGTTGGATGTCGCGACCAGGAACTTCACTCCACGTCGACTTGGATGCCGCGATTCGACTCAAAACCTCCGACTGGCTGTGCGCCTGCGTCTGATGGGCTTCAGATGCCAACCCCAACACTCTGGGCCCCAACAACCCACCTCCTCTCACTCCCCAGACTCCGCAACATGCTGTCAAGATGTGAATCCACATCCATGCGAGAAACGAAGGAGACTCTGCAGCAATTGATGGAGGAGCAGACTCTGGATGAGTGGACCCATCCGCTCCACTGCACGAGGCTTCTCCCACAAGCTCAACTGCGTCTTCACCGTGACTGGTACTTGGCTTCGCTTCGGCCATCACTCCCCTAGTTCCAACGATGAACGATCTCTTCCAGTCACCTCCACGTGCACTTCCACGTCAAGAAAAAAAACAGCGCCTCCTCCTCGARTACCTTGTGCCACATCAACGCCTCCACCGCGAAGGAATTCAAGCGGCTCAAAACTCCCGACTGGCCATTACAAGGCTGAAACTGTAGGTCTGACGTACAACGGATGGATCATCCACATGAGCACGAGGGGAACTATATATCCTGCGAGAAGACGACAGGAATCCAAGATGGTGGTGCAACCAAATTACACCCAGCGGAGGATCTCACTACAAATGAAGCAGGCTCTGAAGATCTGAAGATCAACAAGCGCCGGGACAGAGGGTAGACTTAGGACCCTCACACATTCCGCCTCCAATTAAAGAATTTCGCCTCTGCTCAAATCGATTGGAACTCACCCCAAAACTGCAACTCTAAGTAGCCGACTGATGAAGCCACAGCTTGAGCCAGTAGTAGCTTGGAGCAGCAAACCCTAAGTTTTAGCAAACACGTGAGAGACGGAGAGACCGGGCAAGGAAAGCCGGCCAGTGTTACAGAATTGATCAAAGTGATGATTGTGTCTTTCAATGTACAGTACAGTACATTGAATTGTGACCATTCTATTGTGCTTCCAATTGGACATTTATGCTTTCGAGTAATACGACTCATAAGCTCCTACTCTAGTTGGAATTTTGGAACTTTCTCTCACGGAAGGCATCCACGTTCGTTTTGGATTTGCTTTGTGCCTGCAAACCAGATGTTTGTGCAAACGTGAAGGGATTCCTCAACTCTGTTTGGTTTGTGGATCCTTATTGACAATTTGACATGGTCAAAATTTTTGAGAAAAAATATACTGTGTACTATGTATAGCTTGTGAAGGCTCAGGTCGATCACATGCTCTTATAATACTCATGCCAATATGTCATGGATCTGATTTGAAAGTCGAGTGTTTTTTTGGGGATCAGATGCTCAGACGTACATTCAACAAGTAGTTGGAGTTTTAAATTGTGGAGTTGGAATAACCTTCAATCCTGAAATTATGGTAACCATGCTAGGAGGGGCACATTTTCAGGGACACTTGAACTTGATTTCATTATCAGATTTGTGAAGTTAGAAATCTGGTTGTCAAGCTGACATAAGAAATTCATATATAGGGATAGAAATTTGATCTCAACAGATCAGGCTTCGGTATTTGAAAATCTCTTCAAAGCTCTAATCACACACCTATACATGTGTGTTAAAATGCTGGAAGTGATGTACATAGTATCCTCTACCTTATAGCTTGAATGTGAAGGAGATTTTTGAAATCAAATCAGAAAAACCCACACCACAACSAGTAGGCCGCTGGGACAGGGTCTWTACTTGGCAAAACKCTAGSCGGACTTGAAATAATAGGTACYACGTCAAACAATAATAAACGGGAAAATGCAAGAAGTTAATTCAAGTTAGAATTCAGAGAGGGGATCAAGAATTGAATGACATTGCAAATTGCCATACGTCGAGAAGCAGAGGGCGGGCCGTTTTCATGCCATTCTCGTTTCTTGCCAAYTTAGCGTTCAAATTCATYGTTATGTGATCATCCATGAATATGATGAACCTAGCATTAGCACATAGTACGAGTTCACGAACKGGMRATGTCTAAGTATTGCATTCTCGTTACCATCATTAATAATTGATTATCATCATGCTCATGCTTTCAATATGGGATCAGTGTTTCGCTCTCTGACGTTTAATTCACACAATGTTTTTTCTGCATACCATGTTGACGTGATCAATCTGCTAGAAAAATTGATGGCCAAATGCAATATTTCAGAGTTCGGGATGTTTATCCTTCCAGAGTTTACTTCGTAAAATATTGCAGAGGCGTAATTTAAACAGAGGGAGCATGAGAGATTTATAGAGCATACCTGCCTGCCTGCCTGTATACATGGAGGCAGAGATAGAAAAGGGCATAAAGTCCAGAAATAATCCTCCTGCACAAATGTAATAACGTCAATATAACAGCACGTGATACTTACGGTTGTTTTAAGCACGTGAAGTAGCTACGGAAATTGATCMATWAAAGATCATCGCAACTACAGGATTATAGCTATCARATAGTGCGGAAAGGACACTGCAAATATAGAAGTTGGTGATGCAAATATAGAAGAAAGGACATGCATATATAGAAGTTGGAGTCAGTTTTTTGGACTGGAATAAAAATGAAATTATTTACATACCTGGGATCCACACTGTTTGTTTCAGAGGGTCTAAGGATCCCTTTCCTTATGTTCTGTAAAACCAGATGGACTTGTACCTCCCAGAGAAATAAACAATTGCCCTCATATAGTGAAATTCAAGGGAAACAATTAATCCCAATTGATCCATGTTCCTTAACCTGAACATTAACAGGATCTTACACTGCTAGCCGTAACCATTACCTCTAATCGAAGGWCCTCCTCCACAAGCCGGTGCTATTTCAGCWTGGACCTAAATGCGCTAATCACACATACCTATGTCGCTATACACCCCTCTGAGATGTAGACTCAAGTCTTCTGTTATCAGGTTCTTTCACATCATCAGGTACCTCGACTAGAGTTTTCTCCACAGCAGGTACACTATCACTTGAACGTGGTGCCGATGCGTCCATTTTCTTCACTGCCTTCAAGTTTGAAAGTGAATCACCTTGGTCTATGGTGTCACTGGAGACGGATASAGCTACTGTCTCAACGCTTGGAGTTGATTGGCTAGTTTCCTTAAACGACTGTTTCCTCTGGTATACTTTCTGGTCGTTGCTGGAACTTGATTTTTGATCACCACCTCCAGATTTGGATGACACAGCAGTCAAGAGAATTGCTCCAGGTTGGGATCCTTTGTAACTGACAGGTCGTGTCTCACTTTCCTCCACGTGACGCTGCATGGATCGTACTGGTGTGGCCAGGCGTCCACCGTGATGAGCTACCACTTTCAAAAGGTCCAGAAGTAATCCCTCCTGCACAAAGGCGACGACGTCAGTATGACAGTACATGACCCTTGCCTATATGAAGTGCAGCAAATAGCTAAGGACACACCCGATAATACTTATGCGATAGCATGGTGCTGAACAAGCAGATAGATCTCCAACAATTGGCATAATAATCCCACTGCACTGCAAACAATAGTCTCTCCTCTAAGGGCCCAATATCTAACGATGGAGTTGAAATACATCCCGTACTGAGATTTCAAGGTTTTAAGATGACCAATTAGATTGATCACACTGACAGATTAGGCCACAGCGGAATAATATTTTTTCCACCAGAATTACATTGAACAAAAGTATAATAACATTGAACGTAAAGAAAGGCCCCATTCCGACCCACTTAAAGTACTAAAACACCATTAGGTTCAATTTGGGCCTTGGTACTCTGGGGGGTACTCTGGGAAGAATTAAGGATTTAACTGCTTGCAATCGTGAACACGGAGTTGCGAAAAATACAATTGAAACAGAAACGGCCATTTCTGTGAAAGCGAACTTTACCTTGACACGCAGATACTTTTCAAAGCGGGACGTCTTGACAAAGCATGATATCATAATCTGCAGAATTAGAGTATCGGATAAGTCCAAAACTCGAAATAAATCCTTCATTCTACATGAAAACACACTMCAGGGTTGACCTAGACAARCTTCGCTATAACSAGGAAAAGGAGCACATTTATCACGAAAKTCCTCTTTCTCAATGTAGAAGAGGARAAAACTCACCATCAGYGCCAAGTTCTCAGAATTAACGTAATCAAAAAAGACCCGGCGATGAAGCCGTCTCTGCTCRATTTCGGGATGATATGCAATGACTTTTCTCATGTCTGCAACAATTTTCTGTACACAGATGACTCCACTGTGATCAATTAAAACTTCGAATACTTGTATTCGTGTAACGACAGATACATGACTGCAGAACCAAAAAACTCTCTGAACRTTCCAAATGTCTAWRAGCATCGATGTCTCGCCAMGCCCAATTGCCAAACTAAAAATAGAATGTTTACATTGGAAGCTAATAGTYGATTATAGAACTTCCAAAACATATTTCTATTGTTCAMAACAGTAGTGWATGATTTCTYCTTTCTATTGGTACATTTTSATACCTTCCAATAGATATGGCAGTTGATTTGTATAACTTCTCATTTTCCCCGTTTTCCTAATTAATTACTACAGTAAATGTGCTGAACTTTTTTTTTCCTTCACGACCTGTTGAGGGTTTACGAGAAAGCATGCCAAACTTACACTGATTTTCTTCACGTCGTGATGGCTAATCGCAATGTGTGTTTTGATGCGCCAGTGTGTTTTCTGTGTCAGGTTTCGAACGACACTAACGCTGAACTTGTGGTTTGGAATTAGCACTGCCTCTCGATCGTCTCCTCTGATAACCGTTGGTGACCACCACCCCACATGCTGCGTTGCACAGGGTTTGGTGAGCAGGATACGTAGCATACAAATATAGAAACTACAAGTACATGACAACATTGAAGGGCAAGCAAACCAAGTGAAGCCAAGACAATCTTGCAGATGGCACAAGGATACCAARAAGAAGTTTGTGGCAGGTGCATTCAAAACATCCTGGTAACACGTTTAACCAAAGTCGAAATTCCAATACTTATGATTAGCACAATGACACAACAGGTTGTACATAATCAGCATATGCCTTCAAATCGTCAGGAAATACCTCAACATGTCCTTGGACCTCTTGACCCTCAATTTTCGTCTGAATCCACTCAGTTTCCACGAAGGGCTTTGTTGCATGAATCATCACGCTGGATAAAAAGTTTGTGAAAATCTGCAAAAGAGGAACAGCGATTTCATCGAATGACTGGTGCACGAGTGCCTAACTGTCAAGTGAAGCAATGTGTAAACGGCTGCCATTTTCACSAGAATAACCTACCCTACGCACTTCAAAAAACAAGATCTCAGATTCTTACAATAAATTTCCACCAAAAAAGAACAAGTATTAATCGGCTTACCTCTCGACCAGCAAGTGTTAAAAGAACTGTTCCAAACCCTCCAGCCGCAAGCCATCTGTGAGTAGAGAATCCCAGAAGCTCCAGAAAGAGACAGACGGCTGCCACCCACACTGATGTAGACACAGCATTACCAATAAAGGGCAAACTCACCTGCATTTGTAATTGACCCTCCTTCATCACACGATTGCAAAATGCACAGAGGTGTCTAAAAATATGGAGGCTAATTCATTCATTGAACATTAAAAACACCAATGACAGAAAATGACGGTGAATGGGTTCTTATTGCACGTACACTCCGGGAGTCCTTGAGACTGCTTCGCTTCATTAGATATTTCTGTACCTGCTGAATCAAACTGTTGGAAACTCAGTCTCAACAGTTCATCACTGTGTCCACCGAATGACACCATTAATCTATTTCACGAATTTCAATGACCTCAGCTTCATAAGAACCATGAATCATAAACATGTTACAAAAGATAGGAATTTACACAGTTCAAAACCCCTTGCCTGCCAGTACATAACGCAAACACCGATACTGTTGTTAGAGACCGCACAAAGTGGGTCAACCGCAGCCTGATTGCAGTGCTTGCTTCTGATGGCAGTTCAACACAATCCAGTGCCCTGTCATAAAGAACACGCACATATATAAAAAGTAATTACAAAAATCACTCTTTCGTATGTCATATCCACATACGCGTAAAAAGGTTCCACTATTCGATGTAGCCTAACAAATACTACACCCTGCGCTCCTTATCCAGGAGGAATCACGAGTCCAAAGGCAAAGGCGAACATTCAGCTGTTGACTCAACACCACGAACTGTTCTTAAGGTCCACAGTCAGGTTTGCTATAGAGCCCAGGCGCTTGGAGGAACAATAAGCACCTTTAGGATAAGCCATTATTCCCCATGTAGTAGAAATTTTCTTGCCACTGAGCACGATAGAACTTCACTCTAGTATCAAGCGACTGCGACTGTCAAGWTCCACAAAGTTGTTAACAAAGTCATAACAACAGACAGTTGATTTGAAGAGAATAGCCAATAAAGAGTTCGCAAAAGAATATAAACCTGCACATCATGATGATTCCCGCCCACAACACCACTGGCCGAACGTAACTCTTCAAGACTGTTCGAGTCTGACATTTTTCCCAAGTACTGTCTGCCTGCACTCCAGGAAGATCAAAACCCTAGAACGTAAATTCGATAACCCTAGGGCATACACTCTTTAGCCCAGTGGCTTACAATTTGCACAATCGCAAGGAAAAATGAAATAACAAACGTATTCATGTCCAAAATCTTAGCCCCCAAGAATTAGTCCCTTAAAGAACCAAAGATTCATGTTTTTTAAAGAAGACCTATTTGATAGATCACATTGTGAAACTAAAAGAATTCAGGTGGTGCCAAATTTCATATCACTAGAAGCAGTGAAGAACATTGCATGAGCTCGGTCAAAAATGAACCCCAAAAGCAACCTATTAAAACCATCTCAAGACTGCTAAAAAGAACATGGCTCTTTCCGGTATAAGAAAATAGGAGTACCTTCGCTGCCGACCCCCAAATGAAACGCACCGGAGAGTCCAGGCCCCACAAACCGAACACAAGCAAGCCAACGGACGCAGCGGAGAGCTGTACCACAACAGGCAATTCCTGCACAATGGAACCCACCCTGAAAAGAAAYAATCCATTCAGTCAATTGATGAAGTCACTCCCGCAAAGTAGATTTTCTTGTAGATTGAAGCACTTCATTATATGCAMTGAAAGAATAAACAGAAAAGCAATGAAAGAAGAAAGAAGGGTTACGCAAAAACTGTGAGTCACACCTAGAGACAAAAAGAGGTCCAGCACTCATCACGGGCACTACAACACCCCGGACAGCCTCGGCACATGTTGCAACGACAGCATGTGTAGATAGTGAAGCGGTCACCCGATTCTTCATAGGAACCCATGTCAACGGTCCTGTTGATCCAACTGGGCTAAAATTTCTTTTCAGAATCAAATCACTCTGCAACCAATTGCCAAACCCTAATTTCAATATAAATTCGGTGCAAAAGAGGAATGAATTCGGTAAGATTACAAAGCACAAGATCTTCCTGATCAAATGCATCCCCAAAACAGATTACTGGAATTAAAGCAAAAGAACACACCCGACGCGTCGATGCAGGGCAACTTCGAAGCCGAGTCGCTCGCAACAACAAGAGCGCCTCCTATCAATCCCAATTCCCAAATGTTAAACATCGGAACAAAAAGAAGCCTAAATTCTAAACCCCAAACCCCAAATACATCTTTCAAGAAATCCAAAAAGAAAAAGAAACAAGCCCTACTCACCGAGCCTCCAGTAATACTTGTGGGACTTGGCTTCCACCACCCACGAAGCTGCAAGGCCGCCATTACTCCTCGCCTACTACTGCAGAAAGCAAAACTTCATCAAGCGCCGCGTCATGAAAGTATGACAGCTCCGGCGTTGCCGCTGCTGCTTAAAACTGTAAGAATTCATGTGTGTAACCCTACTCGCGAGAATGTTCTTCTGCAATTCCAATTCCAGCGCTTCAGTTTACAAAGAACAACGGCATTCGAATTTTCAAGCAAGAATCGATATATTAGGTGAACCAGGAGGGTTGCATGATACCAAGTGCAGGAGAGTCAGGAGAACCAAGAGAACCAGCGAAAGTTCCGTCGCACTGGTCATCAAGGGTTTAACCAGGTTCTTGTACCCCACCACCTCAAAAGTTCAATTCTATTTGCACCTCCTAAATCTACCACAGCAACAGTATTATTATATGATTGTCGTGAAATTGCGGGTCGCTCCCACAGGGCGCCACTTCGTTTGTAAACCTGTAATAGCTACTTACGAAAGCCTTGCGATAATTATAAAAGAGAAAAGGGAAAAGACGTCAGTCACAGTGCTCTGGCGACAGGCGTGGCGGCGACGCATCATGAGTCACATGGCGATTATCATTACGCAACTTACTACTCCGAATCGAGCAATTAAAAAAAAAGACGGACGAACCTTCGCCGCTTAAAGAGCCACAGGTCGTAGTGGTGATCATACCCTCCACGTTGAAATTCAAGTGATGATAACCTCGCAACCTTAGACTCTTGCGACGCATCGCCGAGGGGTTGCACACTCACTCCGCGATCGATTGCATTCGTTGCTAAATACAAACAGTTCCAACACTGACACCAAGAATATAGAATTGCGAGAGAAGGAATCAAGGAACAGAGCAAGACGAGAACARTAATCAGGGTTAAGGACACAATGGTATTGAAATGCGGYACTAAGTTACGTCGTGAGCGCAGTACAGCTGCTACTTCAATTTGAGACGGACGGAAACTCCTCGTCCCCTGCAGTTCCCACTTTCTTTTCCCTGTGGGGTGACGTGAATGTCAGGAACGCGGGAAGGCGGACGACGACGGACGGGGACGGAAGGGAACTCAAGGTGCAAAGTGGAAGAACTTCATTGGCGAGGGCGTCAGTTCCTTACGTGGAGGGGCTACATGCGCGTCCTGGAACGCATTCTTAGGGACGAAATGGCGACGAAGGTTTGGTACCACCATTGTGAGGTCTGACAAGCCTGCTGCCTGGGACAGGGGGGAAGGAAAGGAAACAACCAGGTGGGTGGGTAGAAAGAGGAGCTTTGTCCGTCATGTGGGTTTGATAACTCGGATTTCATTTTTTGGTTTCGCCAGAGCAGAAGGAAACCAGCCTATGTTCACTTGATTGCTCATTTTGTGGAAGCAAGCACCAGCAGCAGGCTCCGTCAAAGGTCTCCCTGAGGGTTAGTAAGTTTGTAGGTTTTTTATTTGGGGTTTGGTTTGCCTCTGATATAAATGCCTGCTTCGCTTCTCACAGCCTTTTAGTTCGTTCGTTTCCAGGKTTTAATCTGTGGTTTGCTGAGAGGCTTCTGAGGTCCACCACTGACGCCCTCCGAGCTTTTACAGAATGGTTTAGTACTTTTCAAGTAGTATTTGCATGAAAACCCTTTCTTCCCCCTTTCCTGTTACTGCGGCTGGCCTTACTCCTGCTGCCTTCCTGCCTGCATGGCTGTAAGCCTGTAAGTGTGTTTGAGGTTACCCGGGGGGTAGTTGCTTGTGTCTTCGTAGATTATTGTCAGTGGCTTTAGAGATACAACTTTCTTCTCGCGTATTAGCTCAGGAAGTTCTCAGTTATACCATAGCTCGYTTACCAAGCCGCCACTTGACGAACCTTCTTCCCTGTTTCCCTAACTTAGATTGCAACCAGGTTGCTTTGAAAATCACCACGTCCTCGCCAGCGCTGGGTTTTGTATGCTCTGGGTTTTGAGCCTCCACTTGTTCGGACGAGGGCAACTCTCACTCCTGGTGGTGTCTCTTGTTGCATGTTTTCCCGCTTAGCGGTAGACATCAGTGCTTAGGTAGTGCCATTTTAAAACAGGAAACCTCTTCTGCTGTTTCAAATACTGGCGTTTCTTCTTCGACCAGTTGCGTTTTGCGCCCTTTGGTTTCGAAGATACTATGGAGTTTTGTTCTTTGTAGTAATTTCGAATTGGCACCGCCGAATTTAAAGGAACGTGTTGCGTCGGTGTGTGTGGGGACTGGAATTATGATACCTCGACCCCGAACGCATCTCTTTCCTCTCTAGGATTTTAACATGTAGTGTTGCCCCAGGTCCCCGTCTTCTTGTGAAGAATCAGTGGCCCACTCCGAGATTTTCTTCTCCCCCGACAAGATGGAAGGCGACCCTGCTGCGGCCACGGCTGCGGCTCCCCCGCAACCAGTGAAGCGCAAACGCGGCCGCCCTCGCAAATCCGAAACCCAATCGACTTCCACCCAAACCCCTACCTCAGGAGGAGGACCTGGTTCGACGTTRAAGCCGAAGAAGCAACGGAAGCGCAAAACCGACGGAAACACCTCCGGGCCTCCTCCTTCCAGCGCCGACGTCTCCATGATCGGACAACAAGTGAGCGGCGTGCTCGAAGGCACCTTCGACGCGGGCTACCTCTTGTCTGTTCGCGTGGGCAACTCAGACACCATCTTGCGCGGCGTTGTCTTTGGGCCAGGACTGTCTGTGCCGCTGTCGAAGCTCAATGACGTCGCGCCGGGCGTGAAGCATGTGCGTCGCGAGGATAAGTTGGTGCCAATACTACCCGCAGTAAAATTAACTCCACCAGCACCAGCACCAACACCAGCACCTGCTCAAGCTCAAGCACATGGACAAGCTCCCAAGCAAGCGCTTCATGTCTTCCCTCCGCCGCTTTCGTTCATGGTGCCTCCACATAGCAATCTCGCGGCGCCGCCCACTTCCGCAGTGCTGGAATCTGCTGCTGCATTGTTCGGAAACTCCATTCAAGCGCCTGCTGCGCCAGCGCCGCCGAGCACGGGGCTCGTTGCGGCGTTACAGCAATTGCCAGGAGGAGGGTATACGCCGGATCCAGCGACTTTTGCCTTTCAACCAGAATCTGTCAAGAGCTTGTGAAGATGTGCGTCCTTGTTTCTGCGTCCATGTGTTTGCATTGTGTTGCAATGCAGCTGCAGCCTGGGCCGTGCGAATTGGTGGCTTGGAGCTGGATCCCGTGTAGCTGGATTTCTGAGCAAGGAATGATATTCTTCTTCTCCCCAGGTGAAGAGTATTGGATTCCCGGTTGTTTGAGTAGCTGGAACGGAAGCTGTGATGCAAGCTGCAATAYCATGTAGACTTGGGGGTTTAGTCTAGGATGGAGACGAGCCAATTGGTCTTGAAGAACTAGAAAGCAGCGGCAGGGGTGGTAGGAAGCAGCAGCAGAGGCAAGTAAAGGAGTTGCCGAGGTGTACCATGCCTGCAAGGAAACATTTCCTCGACATTCCCATTTGTTTCCTCTTTTGCATCACAGCGCTTGAAATCTTTCTTTTCTCTTTTCTCTTTTTCTTCCTTTGGGAAAGAATATCATGGTCAAGAGCTCTGATTTTATCTCTTTTGTACTACCCGAGTTTTGTTGTCGTTCATTCTCATGTCGTGTGGTGTTTCAGGACTTCTCAAGATCAGGGGAACCTAATATCGTCGCAGTTTACATTTTCGATGAGCATAGTTCCTATCATYTGAATGATTAAATTTTTGTAGWTTGTTGTTGCCCTTTGCGATGGGATTTCAACGCACCTTAGTGTACGTAATTTCTATCCATATGCGAATATTGTGAGGTTTCAATGTTTTGTTGAGTGTAATCTAATGCATGATCTGATGATTTAGTCTACGTCCTCAAAATTTGTCTACATTTCAAAATTTTGGAACTAGGACAATGTTGGAATCAGGGTCTCCTACCTTCCTGACAATTTATGACTTGGGTGTGAAAGTGACGTACTGAGATCTGCAGTGAATATTCGAACAGGGAGCCCATTGTTTGAGATTGTACATCACGTTGCCAGTATTGCACCTGCATAATTTGAACGGCAGTGCTGCTTTTAATTTGTTACTCTTGACTGGAGTGGCAACTTTGCCGCTCTCTGTTGGTCTTGCAGTGTGACGTTTTGCAAGGATGTTACTTCATTTGTTCCCTAGAAAATGTTGCTTTGGGCTATCAAAGGAGCAGCAGTATCTCTTTCAGGCTTCCCTACTTGACAAACACAAGATTGGCACTGTTTGTTTTAGGTTAGCACTTGGCACTTGGCTAGTACCTCCAAGTTTTTCTATCTAATAGGGTTTCTCTGAAAGGATACTGGCTACGGAACTCTGGTTATTGGAGGTATTACCAATAGGAGACTTGAGGTGTTCGTGTCTATGAGGTGCTATAGGACTAATATTCCAATTCCAATATACTCAAACATGCTGATGTTTTTATTTTTTCGTTGCTACTTTCAGCCAAAGTTCTTCTTCAAGATCTGGGTGGTATCCTGCAACTGGCTGGGTGATTTTGCATTGTTTCTTAATTTGGTGAGATTTCTAGTTGTGGGACATATTCATGTGTGAGATTGCAATCTATATTTGGGGACAAATTTGGGGACATAAAGAAGCATTCCTCAGTTTCGCCGCAGAGTCAATTCTTGACTAAATTCAAAACTGACTATGGAGTACATATTCTGAAAGTTTTGGAAGAGAGACAAAAGATAGTAAATTGTGAAGCACATCAAACATACAGAAATAGAAACAAAAAAATTTAGAGACAATAAACTACGGCAGTTTACCCTTAAAGCGCCCATGCTCTTAAAGYAATCCTGATACGGAGGTACATTTTGCTTTCTTCAATGTACCWATGTACCAGYAGTGTACATTTCAATGGTGGTTGCTTTCAATGACCAYTGCATTACAACTTCAAAAATYTGTAACTAATTYCCTTGAGGTCCGAAAAATATGAAACAACTTGGGTTMRATTCCAATTCCTTTTTTCTTCCTATGAAAATTTACTGAAAATTACTTCAAGGAGTTTAGCTTCCTTGAAAACACAATCAGCTYTTAAATGGTCGTTTTAAGAGMAGTCTACCTTGCATCATAGTTAGAAGATTGTAGAAGTTGCTTGTGATCCACCACCTATCTACTACTAATTTATGACAAACCTATTCTCCCCAATTAAATAATCCACTCCATGCAATTCAAGCCGATTAAATACTTATGTTTAAACATTCCACTTTTAATTATAAGTTGGCAACATTGCCTTTGGTTAAACTAGTTTTCAACAACCACATAAAGTGTTTGGAGTTTGACTTTGCACATGGCTACCAATGTTCATCACAGTTGTTGATGAGGACAACTTTATGTTGCAAATTGAAGTTTAGGGCTACTGGATTGTAACAAAAGAATTGATGTGAGTTATTATACATTCAATATTCATCACAATTGTTAATGTGGACAACTTTCACTAGTAGAAAACGCAGAAATTTTAACAGAATTCTGTTGATTTGGTCCTGTTGTACCGGTCACTGTTCTGTTGATTTCAACAAAAATTTGTTAAAACTAACAGTTTTTTGTTGAAATCAACATAATAGCATTTTCTACTAGTGTTTACATTATGTAGAGTCTAATGTGTCAAACTACAATTGTATATAATCTAACTTCGACTACAATTTGACTAGAAAACAACTAGAGTTCAATTAAAAAATAACTAGAAAACAACTAGAAAGCAACTAAAAAATCACTAGATTTTTTACACTTCGTAGATTTTCTTAGTTTGTAGAAATCTATAAGTTGCAAATAAGTCACAAACAAGTTGAAATTGAGTTACAAATAAGTTGCGAACAAGTTACAGACAAGTTGCAAACAAGTCGTAGACAAGTCACAACAAAGTCACAAATGAGTTGCAAACAAGTTATCAGCAAGTTGGATGTAAGTAAGTTCCACATAAGCAACCACATCAGAAGAGTTTATTGACGAAGTTCCAAATAGACTGTTAGATGGAAGACAACCTTGCCGACCTTTACAACTACTTTGCAACTACTGAGACTTGTTTAGTGCAACTGCCAACTTCAAATTGTCACCTAGTTGCAAATGTTCCATGCAACTATAAAAGCAATTGCATAAAATATAGTTGCAACATCCCTAATTTTYTTCTAGTGGATTGGCATTTTTCTATGGATGAAATTCTCATAGAAGTTAGCAAATAAATAGGAATCCTACTTATATAATGAATGATATCAATTGATAAGATTTGAATTCCATTTAATTTGGTTTTCACCTGTTCCATCTACCAACTTTGAGGTACTCTCACCTTCCATCATTCTACTACACTTTTAGCAAAAAAAAACTCTTCTAAATGACCATGTGCCTCTTGTGTTAAACCTTCWCAAGTTCAAGGTTGCAAATCTTATAAGATTCTGTCTTCTCCTATTAACCGTGAGCAATCAAAGAACTTAGAATCCTTGCTTATGTTAGTCATCAAATCATCATCCCCACTCCATGAGAGCATAAAGGAGAAACCATATRTATAGCCTCACAAAGAGAGATAGAA
The DNA here is from genome assembly GCA_006891605.1 of Pleurozium schreberi. Classification (NCBI taxonomy): domain Eukaryota; kingdom Viridiplantae; phylum Streptophyta; class Bryopsida; order Hypnales; family Hylocomiaceae; genus Pleurozium; species Pleurozium schreberi. The sequence continues at coordinate 50,621 of VACF01002505.1, read as the reverse complement.
CCATGAACCCTATCAGACCACATGTACTGATCCCATGCCTAAAAGTTCTTTTGCCATTGTAGATTTTTTTTTAATTTTTTTTTGCAAATTGGATTCCAAGTGCTTATAAAAAATGGAGAGAGAAACCAGACAACCAAAAGACTTTCAAGGAAAAAAACAACATAGTTGTTTGTGATGGAATAAAAAATATAAAGACACCAACGTTTGAGGTTATTTTATATGGAATGCATGATGCTCCCAAGATTTGGTCGATGCCTATAGAAGAGCCAAAGATCCCTTCTAGATTATACCTCGAAAGATGATTAGCCCTAGGATTCTTCRAGGGCAACCTACACCGGTACTAAATTCTATAGTGATTCTTTTCTTGTGCTTTTTCCAATAATATGACAAYATGTGACAAAATAAAAATAAAAAACAGTATTCATTTTCTACAAAAATCYTTTGCTAAAGATATTCATGGACCTTGTGAACTTCCAATCAGACAAAAWCATAGTAAATGATTTAAAGAATCAAATATTTAGATCTTGCCTACTATAATTAGGTGCAACATAAAAATAGAAGCACTAATGCCAACCATGAACTAATTCAATGCTTACCTATCACACTATTAGCTAGCCCTTCCAAACTAAAGGAATAGTAAAAAAAATAGCTAGAATTAACACTTTTTAAAAATTCAAGTTTTCAAGTTTTGTTGTCCAATATTAAAAAAAAAATTTAAAATTTAAAATCACAAAGAACCTAGTTTATATTCTAGTTCCTATAAGATCTTAAAACAATTCAAATTTCAAGTTTGTAGTTGTGAATTCCTACACCTAAATGAAGTAKGGCCAATGATTTTTTAAGAAAAAAAACTWYTTTTAGAAGMTRCATAAATCTCTTAAAMATAGTCCGAATTTAAATAACTTCTCAAAAATAGGCTAGTTTGCCATCAATGAATCAAAGTTATGAACCCTAAATATTGGTTGCAAATCTTCAAAAGCATGTTAAAGTGTAATAAAGAATTAAAATGGCCAACCTTTACAGAGAAGTTTTCCAAATATCTTACCCACTAGAATGTTACGATATTGACGCAACCATTCAATGGATTGCCAAAAAGGCAACTAGCCATAAGTTTTTTTGTTCTTGACTTTKTCAATTCACAATTCTTAGAGTAAACTAAGGCAAATAAAAATACAAGGAAATTCTAGAAGTTGTTATGTTGCAACTATAGTATCAATGGACAATGGAAGGTATCATCCACYGAACATTAGTCTTACCAGTATGATCATTTATTACTAGAATGTCTTGCATTSAAAAGTACAACGTCACACAATTTCGTCCCTCAAACTTCTTCTTCAAGAAGATTATACAAAGCCCTTGGCGCGTGCTAATATTTGTTGTCATCTAGGTGAAACTTGAAACTGTTTTGTTTCATTAGGAAAATTTTCAGCCCTCCAAGAGACTGCAAATTTTGCACCCCCGAGGTGTAATTACAGAAAAAAATAAAAATAAAAAATTATTTTTTATTTTTTAAAATTTGGATTTTGACGTGGCAATACTAGTGTCACGTCAACGCCACATCAAATTGACTATTTTTTTTTTTAATTTGAATTTTTTTTTTTGAAATATTTTTTTTTTCTGTATTAGCATTGCAGGGGTGTCGAAAATGAAGTCTTAACAACCCTCCGCATGGCTGAAATTTTTTCTAACACAAGAGTCATTTTGAGGGATATGTAAAGGTCCTCACACAGTGTGCCACAACATTATCTTTTCTATCTCTTTTTTGTGCCTCTTTGTGCCTCTTTTGCAATTTCCAATTTCAATTCATTTACCAAATATGAGTCAACTAAATGTTCKCACATCTAAAGATCAATCTAGTCTTGTTGAGAGCCAATGTATTGTTATTTGGAGTCAATTTAGAATTTTTAAGGGTCAATCTGATATTATTTTAAATCAAACAAACATAACAATCAATCAGTATGGATCAAATGAAAACAAAAATCATGTTGAAAAACGTTTGTTTTATTGTATATTAAAATGGTATAGATTTGACCAGCAATAGTTCACAAAACTCTTGGTTGAATTTTCAATCAGCAATCAAAAGTGTAGTCAATCCGTAAAGGTATATAAAAAACTTGGTGAAATCACTTYGTGTAATTTATGGTATACACCTAAATTAARAGGGTATTTGATGTGRGGCTATTTAYTTTAATTAGTGTATTTAAAATGACCATATTTACACATAAAAAGCTAAGGGGRTATATTTYCAATACCCTATGGTTTTTGTAAATTCATCCATGTGGTTTCTACAATGGAACTATCTTCACTATAAAATTTAAGTGTCCAATTTGTTGCTACCCCTATCCTTCTTCACAAATTTTCCYTTCCCTCTACTACATACACATATAGGGGATATACCATGAAACCAACAACAATCAATTCAAGTGACATTGACCAAGTGGTATTTTTCAATAACAAGTTTATTATTGAATACTTTATAATCCTCACACAAACTATCATGTCAACATCCCATTCAATATGAGTGTATTTAATACATATGGATTCAAAAATTGAAGTTGAATGGACTATAATCTCTATCTTTGTGTTGTACAATTTTCAACCCACTTAAGTAAACCTCCCCATTTGTGTAAAGTAACAATTTCTACTACTTATGGTCAATGTTTTCCATTTTTTTGATATGTAAACTACTAATACCAAGGCACAATTTCACTCAACCACCTTTCATCATAGATTTTCTTGACTATGTCCACTGTATCATCTATAATATCTGTTTACATCTATGTTCACTGTACTATGAAGAATTTACACGGTCTCTATCTATCAAGGCTAATTTATGGATAATATTTCCTACTAGATGATGTTTTTGTATAGCCTACTTTATGTATATTAGAGTATGTAGCATTTCATGAACCCTATAGTAGCCCTACATAATATGTAAAAAATTTTCCTTTTAAAATAAATGAACCCTATCCTTTAACTCATGTAATTTTCTAAAAATCGAGAGTGATCTCCCTCCTAAACATTTGGGGTCCAAACAAAGATTGCATATGTATCATTAATTCAAACCTTGGCATTGCTATGATTGTTTGTTGCACCCAAATTACTTTTGTAGCTGGCAAGTCTGTCAAAGGTGTGCTCAAGTAAACTAGAACTTCAAAATGCTAATCCATAGTTTTGATCCATTTAGGAATAGTTGATAGATGTTGGAATAATTTATCAATTAACCCCTAAAGGACCAAACTGCGATTTTTTGGCAACATAGCAATTTTGGGCAGCTCACTACGAATGGAGTTTTCATTATTTTTCTTTGAAATTTTATACAACATGTGTCCGAGGAGTAGCTTTAAGGCTCAACAATTTTTATAACATTTGACTACACTGTTAAAAAGTTATTGCATGATATGTGATTTTCAGTGGTCGGAGGGCACCCCGAGCACCCCAAAAAACTTCTTCAAAAATTACTTTTTGAAAAAATAAAAATTTGAAATTGTGCCCTCCGACCACTGAAAATCACATATCATGCAATAACTTTTTAACAGTGTAGTCAAATGTTATGAAAATTGTTGAGCCTTAAAGCTACTCCTCGGACACATGTTGTGTAAAATTTCAAAGAAAAATAATGAAAACTCCATTCGTAGTGAGTTGCCCAAAATTGCTATGTTGCCAAAAAAACACAGTTTGGTCACCTGTAGGGGGGGCATAGGCAATGTGGGCCATAGGCAATGCAATTTAATTGCAATAAATCAATTACAATGCAAAATTAATGAGCTTGCGTTCCTCTAAAATCATCTTGTGAAAATATTCCAAATGATTTACATTCCAAATTTGAATTATTTTATGAACAAGCACGTTATATCAATTAATTTCTATCTACCAATCTTCATTGCAACTAGGTTATATGATTGAATATTTGATTTATGTAATGGAGAGCGTTAATTTACCCCTAAAGAACCAAGTGTCCGTTCAACGTACACAAGAAAACTTGGGGAGGTTCCTACTAAGTCATTTTGGTTGGATATTCATGAAATTTGGATACAATGTCTAACAATGATCAAATCCCCTTTCTAGAAATCTAATTTTTTTTCCAATCAAGTGCCCGGATCAAAAAGTTATGATGCCTTGAATTTTGCTTGGCAGCTCAGGCAACTTTAGTTAGCATGTGCAAAATTCTTCATATGATTTTGAAATTTGGCATGTATGTAGCTTACATGATATGATATGCAAATGTCAATAAAAATAACCATGTTTAGTATAAAAATCTCACTCTAGAAGGAATTAAATTTTGTAGGCCTTGTTAGGCAAAGTTGGAAAAAAACTTTTTCATCTAACTTCAAAAGTTATAAGTATTCAATCTGTATAGTCAAAGTTTCTAAATTTTTTTCCAAATGTTCCCTAAGAAGTTTCGTACAAATTTGTATGGTTTAATTTTGAAAAAAAAACATTCTTTCAACATTTCTTTCTTGCTACCCGAAAAAGGAGCAATTTCTTTGACAATTTGTGCCCTAAATGTGCTTTGGTCCTGTAGGGGGTAAAGCTTATAATTCATTTAATCATAGAAAATCATACAATGCCACATTAGAGAAAATTCTAGTCGTTGCCTTGGTTTATGACTTAGTTGATTTTTGTTTAAATTGAGATTTTTATGGCATTTCAATTTAGAAAGTTAAACTATTAAAAAATTTAGTTTTTAATTTTTTAATTTTTAATTTTTCGAATCCAAAATTTGAAGATTAGAATTTTTATTAATTTAATGTCTAGAAATCATAAGTTTTGTAATATTTTCAAATTTGAATAAGTCAATTGAAATGAAATTGTCTTTCCTACTATTAATATTGCTTACAAAACTGGCAATATTACAAGTAGTTGGACCAATTCAACTAGTTTTTATAAAAAAAAATGGATTCATACTAGACTCACTTATCACCGCTCAAGAACATTTTAAAATACTTAAAAAAATCAAGGTGAAGGTAGAGAACAACCCAATAAATTTACATAGAACAATCAACAAAAAGACAAAGAATAAACAAGAGCAACTAGAGCAACTAAGAACAATTAAAATAAAAACAAAGAAGCAACAATCAAGTTAGAAATACAACCAAATAAAAATAAGRAAGGACATGATTGAAAAACATCAACTCTCATTTTGATGTTTGTAGCATAATTTGGTACACTAGACATATTCCACCAAAGCATATAGTCACCCATCAATTTTTTGATTCTTTGGTTCCCTTGTTGTTATAGACCATTCCATACAATAATGGTAGACATCCAAGACTTCCCACATTAATTAAATCACCCTCTAGATGAGGACCACGAATTTGGTTGCTTAGAATTTTTTTTACTTTTCTCTATCTTTGACCAAAGATGTTTGAAATCTTAAGTGGTTTATTGACGAGAAGCATGTGTATTCCTTCCATGCACCAGTTTTAAGCATTTTGGGTGAAAAAAWTTACTAATAGTAGTAAGTATCAATGGGCAATGGATTAGAGGCATTGAACATTGTAGTTATGTTATTTAAGGGTTTACAATAAATCTTCTATAATATCTCTTTCAATCTCAATTTTCACTTTCAGTGATGTTTGACATCTAACCTAGTTGACATGGGCAATAGCATCAATTGAAAGTTTTTCATTTGTAGACCTCAAACGTCCATGTTAAGACTTTAATTTACACTTCTAGAGGTTTGATCTAGTAAAAGTGTCATAAGTTAGTGTGATGTTGGAACTTAATATTTGATTGAAGGTCTTCTAGATATTATTTTTTTTATTTTTAAACATTACATTTTTTTGATTGCTATGGACTACAAAATTGACATTCTTGTGAATAATTTGACTTTACAATTTCTTTAGACATAAATCTAGAGCCTTTGGTTAAGGATTTGACATTATTAATCTAATTATATTCGTTGGATTAATATTCTCCCAAGACAAAAAAAATTGTTGAAATTGTCTATCATGAATTTGAGATTGATGAATGACTGCAAGTTATATATAATGTAGTAGTACAGTTTGTGTGTTAAGGATGCCTAATGACTACAATCGGAATAATTATTGTTATTGATTTGGTCAGCATTTGCATTTAGGGATTTTTTCTTTGTAGATGCCAACAAATAATAGTGGAATAATTGTTCTTGTAGGATTCATGTTTGTATATTTCAATTTGGTGCTATTTATAGTTGTAATAAAATGAAAAATAAATTACAACTACATTTTGTGGGGGTTTATTAGATTATAACTAATTATACACTTTTAAGCATGATGTCATGTATCAATTTTTTGTTAAATTAATTTGTTTATTTTTAGGAGTTTTAGACATTTGAAGTGGAAATGTGGAAGACTTTTGTCACTACAAACTATCTTAACTATCCATAATAGGTGGTCATGCTATTAGAAGTATAATGGAAAAATTAGGGTTTGAAAGAAATTGAGAAGACAATTTATTGTATATTGCTATTCTTTCAAGAAAAAACTCAATAACCTTACCCACCTCATATTTTTATGATTTTGAGATTTTTCTTGACTTAGGCTTTGTATTTTTAGAATGAATAGAATGCCTTACAAGATTGATGTGGCGTAATGAATTGTCTTGTTCATGACCACAAATCATCTTTTGATCATATATTAGTAGATGCATTGGCTACTTGGTCTATTATTTTATTGAAATTTACATAGTATGGTAGTCTTTTCAATAAAGTGGTTGAGTGAGCCTTTGAGGTATCTTTTGACAAGTGGTACGTTTACAAAATGAACGGTACATTCTTTTGGACCGAAGAGTTATTAAAGCAATTGTGAAGATTGTTATAGATACTCTYGAATTTTAAATTATGAAGTCACAAGATGAAATTATAGTTGAAAGAGAAGAAATTGAACATGAAGTGGTTCTTGAACCATTGGATATTYSTGATTTYGATCATTATTGCGAAACATCTCCTATTGAAAAAGCTGATCTTAACTTACTTAGAAGATTTGATATAGCTTGTGGTGAAGTGAAGTACTTCAAACCYGAGATGGTCATCCCTAAGCATGGTATTCCAAATTTAGAAAGTAACTTGAAGCCAAAGTCAATCTCACCCAAGTGTTGCACTTGTATTAGGTCACATGACAAAAACAGTCAAAAGTGTAGGTGGTTGGAGGAGTTTCGYAGGGAACAATCGCAACTTATGACCAAGTCAATAAATTTGTTGGAAGAAAACAATGACCAATTGACTTTACAAAGTCGTGAAGGAAAAAGATCTAGTGCTTCAACATCTGTAGATGATAAAGTGGTTGATAGTCCTCTTCTTGAAAATAATCATGGCCATAAATTCTCTACCTTGGATGTTGCTTGTAGTCAAGAAGKCTTGTCTTTTYTTGAGATCGATGAAAGATCAACAATGGATGATGATTCTAGTAGCCATTTATTGTCCTCGGATTCTAGCACCCCATGTACACCTATTAGCAAGTCACAAGGCAGTCACAAGTCATCACTTATATCAAATAGAAATTCGATGGAAAATTTTTCAATCAACATTGAGCCTTATGAAGAAAAAATTGTTAAAACTAGTGTGCTTGTAGCTGTAAATTCTAAGCGGAAAAATCAACACTTTTTGAACAACGATTGTTGTAGCAATTCTTGCACTTCAAAGTCTTTGGAAATGTCCAACAATCAATTGAGCATTTTAGTGGATGATAATGAGGCAAATGTTTTGGAAGATGTTGATGAGCGCCGAAAGAGTCTCATATGTGCTGCAAAAGCAACCAATCTCCCCAAATTTAAACAAAAGGACCTTGATGTAGAGGACTTAAATGAAATGCAAGTTGTATCAACAAATGGCAACATAGATACAAATTGTGCCATATCTTCTGAGAATTTTTGTAAGGATATAGGATTGGATGCRCAAGAGATTGAGCTATTAGATATTGAACAAAAAATCCAAGGACMTGATTCCTTAAGCAATGAAAAAGAGCAAAAATGTGTCCTCTCACCTAAGCAACAATCAAACTTTCCACTATATGTTGTACAACACTCTGATTTGCAAGTGGAAGTTGATGTTTTAGCTACAAAAATGGCAATTTATGAGGATTGCAAAGGTAATGGAGGTGAGAAATTCTTTGCAAAGTCATCAGCAGAAACTAGACTTGGAGCTCATAATGTAGYTGCAGAATCTACATGTGAAAGTCAAAGAACTTATGGTCTTGCTCTTCTAGTCATGGGTGAGGTAGATTTCCACTTGTCTCCACTTGTGGTTGAAATGAACAATGTTGAAGTCGAGAAGTTGTCTAAAGTTGTTGATTCAACAGCGAAACAAATTAATATCCATAACAAAAGATATCCGGAGCAGATTTGTAGAGCCGTTGAATTCTCATATATGAAACAATTAAAAAAATACAGGAATTTGGGTTAGTCTCTTAATCAACAATAATGCAAGTTTGGAATATTGAATATTGTAAACCTCAAACTTGAAAATTATTGTGTATCAAATTTTAATGATCACAATATACAAGTGTTGCATTGTGTATTATGGAGAATTTCTTTTGCTTCAAGTGCTTTCCTAATAAGCRCCTAATTCATTACATGCCTAGCCTTGTGAGAACATAGGCATCTTCATGATATGAATTATCTTTTGATCTAATTCAAGCATCTCTAGCATGGTATTTTGATATATACTCTAAAATTTAAAGAAGTTCTTGTATTCATTAATTACCTCCAGAATAACATGATCATTGTCATGTGCTTAGCCTGTTACATTCAAGGACCTCACATATTCATTGTTGTCTTTTTTGGTTCAACTCCAAGAGATTTTGTCAATGCTTCATTAATAGATGTTGCGTTTACCAAGGTTCTTGACAACAAAACTCAAGATTTTGGTAGAGATGTTTCCAYTGCGGAAACTCCACAATGTAATAAATACCACTTAAAAGAGGAGCTTGGAAACAAAGATGTATTAATTTCTAATGATGTAGCTACAATACCTACTACAATTGAAGCTTCATGTGAAGATTTCAAGGTAGAAAATATTGGTGTTGAAAAAGGTGATTGTTAAATTTATCTTTTTTTATGGCAATGTATATTTGTAGCTCTCTTTTTAGTACTCTCCATCATATAGTACACTTGTGCAATTTMGTTCTTGATTATATTTACAATAGGGTTTTCATCCATTTTTTTTAATAACATTGGGTTTCATCCATTCTTTTTCAAAAAATTTGAGTTTGTGAACGATCAATTAGCTTGTAGATGTTTAGGTCGGTCTTCATATTATTCAATTATACTATTTTGTAGCTACAGAGGACAAGGAATGGTATCGGCAACGCTTGTGGTGTTATTTATTTGAGAATATGAAGAAAGCCATCGATGAGCTCTACTTTCTTTGTGAGCTTGAGTTGGATGTTGAACAAATAAAAGAAGCTCTATTAGTTTTGGATGAAGCATGTGTTGATTTTAAAGACTTAGAAGCAAGGGTTGATGATTTTAATCAAACAAATGAAGTTCCAAATTTACACCAACAGTCATTTGCAACAAGCACTCAAGAAGACCTACAACGACAACAACCTCAAGTACTAGCATCAGAGGTATGATTCATCTTGCGGATAGATTGTACTTGACCTTGTGAAAAGGAAATTGCAACAATTGACAAGAATGATTTTAGAGAGTTTAACCCCTAAAGGACTAAACTGCATTTTTTGGCAACATAGCAATTTTGGGCAGCTCACTATGAATGGAGTTTTCATTATTTTTCTTTGAAATTTTTACACAACATGTGTCCAAGGAGTAGCTTTAAGGTCCAACAATTTTCATAACATTTGACTACATTGTTAAAAAGTTATTACATGATATGTGATTTTCTTTGAACTTTGGGTAGCCTTGGCAGCCCAAAAAACTTCTTTGAAAATCACTTTTTGAAAAAATAAAAATTTGAAATTGGTTCTTTACAATTATATATAAGTGGGAAGCTTTGAACCATTCCATTTGGATTCGTGAGCTAAAAGTTATGAGGAGTTTTAGTTTCTAGGTAGGTATGTTTTTTAGAGACTCCATACTTACCCACAAACTAAAACTCCAAATAACTTTTAGCTCACTAATGTAAATGGAATGGTTCAAAGCTTTCCACTTATATATATAATTGTAAAGAACCAATTTCAAATTTTTATTTTTTCTAAAAGTGATTTTCAAAGAAGATTTTTGGGCTGCCAAGGCTACCCAAAGTTCAAAGAAAATCACATATCATGCAATAACTTTTTAATAGTGTAGTCAAATGTTACGAAAATTGTTGGGCCTTAAAGCTACTCCTTGGACACATGTTGAGTAAAAATTTCAAAGAAAAATAATGAAAACTCCATTCGTAGTGAGCTGCCCAAAATTACTATGTTGCCAAAAAATGCAGTTTGGTCCTTTCGGGGTTAATTCATCTATTCAATTGTATAATAAGTTTGATTACTTTGATAATAATTGCTACATGTATTCAATCTTTCTTGCATATAAATAATTGCATAAAAGACCTATACTATTTTCTATCACTAAATTTGTAGGCTAGAGAGTTTGTCATGCACAACTTTAAAAATAATGATTCAATATAGTTGAAATTTTTATCAAAGGTGAATATTTCAGCATTTTAAATCTATACCAAGTATTATTTTTATTCACTAAACCTATATTGGTAGRGAATGTTGATTTTCAAAACAAGTCACAATTGTAGTTTTACAAGCTTGAAGTATTATTGAGTATCCATTCTAAGGAATTTGGTGTTGAAACTTATTGTAGATGTATTTTTATAGATCCTAACTATTAATTGAAGGATTGATAATATGTTGTATGAAAATCTTCAAAATGAAATTCTTTTTGTGCTCATTTTGAAGCATGAAAATGCATTTGTGTGGTTCTATTGGTGAATGAACATGTTCATAGAGTTACTTTGGAGTAAATTATTTTGAAAGACTACATGTTGTCCATATTTTTTGTTTAAAAATGTTGTTCTAATTTGGAAGTATTCCAAAAAAATCACAAGTATTGGAACCAAGRTTGGAACAATAGCAATAAATAATATAAGTGCTTTTTAAAATCATCTATATAGAATGTATTAATCATATATATAGTTCCTTCAAGCATGTGGATTATATAGGTTATAGGAATATTGTCTTGTGAATAATTCAAGCAATACTAAGGTGGACTATCCAATTATCCAATAGGCTCTTATTCACAATTTATCTTGCAGGTTTGTCACATGCCATGCTCTCAAGAGCAAGTTAATATCATCTCTTCTTCATTGGAGACTTTCAAAAAAGTACATGGGTCTCCACAATCGAGTAGCCCACAAGGTAGAAGAAGGGACACTTCATAGGTCTTCTTTCCAAAGTCTAGAAAACTTGCAATGTTACATGTGTGAAGTTGAAGGAGTTGGTTGTTATTCTAATTCCAAACTCTAAATAAATCCTTGTTGGAGCAAAAGAATTTTAGTTACATTTAAAAGTACAAATACAAAGTTAAATGATAACACTAGCAATTGTTGAGATTGTGTCTCGTCAAAGTGGAATGAAGTTACCACCAATTTTAAAGATGTTCTTTCAAAATTGAAGGAGCAGGTTTTATCTATTAAAGAACTTCCAACTAAAGTCAAAGGTGGTCTTATTTTTAAAATAATCGATTTAAAATATATAGAAAGTCAATATTTATGATTTTTGAGTAAGTAATTGAATACAAGACCCTTTTATTGTGTAGATAGGCAACAAGGTGATATCTTTGAGAATTTAGTACTCCAGGGTCCAGCACCTGCTCAAGTTGTTGTCTCACCGAAACAAATAGAAAGATTGTGTAAAAATGCATCTTCAATTAGTGATTCCAAGGAATCTGAGGTTCTTATGAACAAAAGCATTAACTCATCCAAAAATATATTGGCACCAACTTATCTTCTATTAATAGATTCATGAGTCCCACGGCATCCAGTGAGCAACATGTTTTCTCTAGAGAGCAACAATTGAATGTATCTAGTACTAACTCCAAGAGTGCTCTAGAGGCATGGAAAGAAAAGAAAAATTGGGAAGATATACTCTCTTCACCTTTAAATAGTTCATTGCAAATATCAAGGTCACTAGACATTGGCCARAAGAGCACAAAGCAAGTGCACATGCYTTAYAAGAAGTTTGAATCACCTACRCGGAAAAAAGAAAAATTTATAGAAACAAAGAAAGAAATAGATGAAAAACAAGCTTGTACAACATCCATGCCTATAGAACTAGATAAAAAGAAAGTACAATATCTCCAAAAAGCTTCAAAAAAATCAACTAGAGTGAGTGATCGGCAAGCAATGTAGAATAACAAACTCCAAAGGAGCATGCATTCACAGCAACAAAGTCGGGAATCTCAGCATGAAGCTCAACCTGTCCATATCTCAAGAAGGGCAAGTGACAAGAGCAGGAAAGTTAATGAAGTTTGTTTTATTAACTCTTTACATAAAAAAATAAAAAGTTAGTTTTGCAACAAAAACTTCAAGATTCAAAAAGTCGACGGATTGAGAGGYTGCAAACTATGAGGTTGAAGCAAAAGGAAGACATTGCAAACAAGGAAGATGCTCAAGAAAAGAGACACCATCTTGAAGTAGAAAGATTGCAAAGAATAGCAGAGGTGCAACAAAAGAAAGATGGAACTAAAGTAAGACAAGAAGAAGAAAGGAAAAATGTTATTGCAACTCGGGAGACTCAATCCATAGAACATGTTCGAAAAAAGGAAGCTTGGGCAAAGGTTCAACAAGATAAAGATGAATTACTTGGAAAAAATCTTATRGAGAGATTAAGAAAAAATTCACTCCAACAAAAAATATATCTTGACCAAATCAAAGAATGTAAAATCATAGACTTTGACAAACAAGAAAATTGCAGCAAAGAAATACTTGGTGAATCTTATTTTGAGACACAAGATCAAGGGTCTGCATCTTGTAGACAAACATCGCTAAGCATAGAAAAAATCTCTTTTAATCCATACTTAAAAAGTGATGTGGACACAGATGTGCCTTTCGTCAAATCAACAAGTGGTGGAAGTGACCAAACAAGTGCAGGTCTAATTAGTTTGGTGGGAAATCATAACAACACTTCTTTGCAAGCCATTAAAAATAAATTAAAATGAATTCAACAATGGTTAATAAGTAGGAAGATTGAATATTATGAGCTCTATTTTGGAGTTGAGAATTGAATCAAGACTTGGTATTGCAACTATTGGAGGTGGGTGAACCTAACAATTTAAGTATGTTTATTCAAATGTGGAATATATGGGTAGGTGCAAGAAACACATGTAGCTTTTGGCTCAAAATGGCCTTAATATTGGAATACTATGACTTTTGAAATAATTTTTTTTTAATGAAACAAAATATGGATAATTTCTAAAGCATTCAAAAAAATATATGTGTGAAAATTCAGACCTAGAAAAATTTATCTCTAAAAGTTATGCATACTGAAAGGGTGATGGAAAATGCCAAGAAAATGGACACCTTCATGTTTGATTTTTTTTAAATAGTAAAAAAATTCAAAAAATTCTCCAAAAAAAATTTATTTTTGTAATTTGAAGATGCTCCTTTTCAAACATTTTTGTCTTTGAAAAAAAACAATTGAGTTCTTTGCATTTGCGCAAAGGTAGTGCAGTTTGAGCACACGTGGAGGGTAGACAGATTACTATTTTTAGAAAATCTCTTCATGGGCCTATTTAACTTTAGTAGGAGTCCTACTATCCCGATTTTGAGCTTCAAGTTTGGATTTATGGATAAGAAATATTACTAAAAACCTCCAAAATGGCCAAAGTAGATACCTAATCAGAATCAAGTTAAAAATAATAAATAATTTTGAAAATTTTGAAAAACTTACTCAATGTCTAAAACTACCTCGTGTATCTTCATTCCAAATTTCACTCTAGAAGATCAAAAGATGCAAAAGTTATAAGCATTCAAGGACAACCCGTCTGATGGCAAGTAGACAAAAATAAAGGACAAATGTTATAAGCATTCAAGGACAACCCGTCTGATGGCAAGTAGACAAAAATAAAGGACAAATGTTATAAGCATTCAAGGACAACCCGTTTGATGGCAAGTAGACAAAAATAAAGGACAAATGTTATAAGCATTCAAGGACAACCCGTTTGATGGCAAGTAGACAAAAATAAAGGACAAATGTTTCTTGCAATCACCCATATAAAATGAAATAAAAGCCTTAGATTAAATGTTAATGAGTTTTACAATTGATCATGCTATCATTATTATTTATTCAAATGTGAAATTATAACTTTGTCACTGGTAGTGAAGGAAATCATACTATGGTAATTACACCTTTATCTTTAAATGTACTTCTTGTATACATGCCAATATTTTATAACATGCTATTGCATTGTCCACTAAAGTTGTAGCCATGATGTCATAAATTTTAAAATAGAATTTTTATATATTATTGTCAGGTAGTGCTCAGACTAAAATAGAGAGGTGAATGCAAGAATTGGGACAAATGTAGGCAATGAGAAAACCTAGAAGTTTGACTTCCACTGACTTGATCATTTCTAAGACAACAAGAATCAGGCTAATTCCATGAGGTTTAATTTCATATGAATCATATTAATTCAACTCCATTGTTTCTTCATAATTCTAGAATTCACCCTTGCTTCTAAAGTTTATATTAATCTTATATTGATGTATAGAGTAGAAAAAGATTTTTTTGTATTGTACTAATGAAGTTGCCTTTTTAGCAATATTTGGAGAAAARGAAAGTTGAGCTACATGATTCTTGTTAGCAATGCTTAATTGACCACATTGCCAGTGCACTCCCAACTTCCTACTCTTGAAAGACAGTCTCTGCCATTATGTTGGTCTTATTTCAACTTTTGAAGGTTTTTTTAACTTGTTTTATCACTTCTAATGAATCAAATTTTACTTGGTAACTCATAAATTGTTACCGCCATTGATTCCCATGTTGGCATGTTGGCAACTCTAGAAAATGTCAATTCTAATAACTATGTAAACAACCAAGATATCTTATCACCTAGGCTTTCTAACTTGCCCCAAAAAAGCTATTGTTGTACTTTTTGAGGTCAATGCACTCCGTCTTTGATTGTTAAAGAAGAAAAAATGGTATAAGACGAAAAAATAAAAGTTATGCATGAAATAATTGAGGATGTGCTATAGGCATCTTTAGCAATTATAGAGATCATCCATGTACTAATCAACATTTTTATGCAAATGCAAGAATATCTAGCAAAACTAGTTGTATTTTATGAGGTTCTTCACAAATTAAAGAACATGCTTGCTATTTTTGATCATCTACAAATTGAACGATCAATAATTCTTGATCATGCTCTTTTGAGTCTAAGAAGTTTAGAGACTTCAACAATGTACAAGGGTAAGAGACTACCATTCATGGGACCCCTATAAACATTGATGAGAGCCTTTTGCAATCATCATTTGAGCCAAATACTATTTAAGAGATTCAAGTACTCAAAAGGTGATTGACATGATAGAAGAACTTCCAAATGGAAGTTATTTTTGAGGTATTAAGTAGTCCTAGAACTACAAATAACGTGGTGAAAATGGAGAATCTTGGCACAAAGGCTAATAATATAATTAAAACAATGATTTGTTTCCATCCACCATTCTCTCTATGGATGAAAAAAATCAAACCTTGAATCATTCAACCAACGTAACTAGTAGATTACAATAATGGAAAATTTTAGAAGTAGAAGGGAAAGGAGTAGGAAGGGAAAAAAAGATGCAATTAGAAAGAAATGGAAGAATGAAGACAAAAAGGGAAGGAAAAGATAGATTTTGGAATCAATTTCCACAATTTATATCAAAATCTCAAAAACTAAGCTATAAACATAGATCAAGAAAAGACAAATGACAATTTCACAACTACCTTACAATAACATTTGTTGGTAGATTTTGAATATATTCTTGCAACCTTGAAATTTGGCACACATATTACCAACATAGAGTTCATGTCATGACAAACATTTCATGGCAAAAGAAAAAAAATTCAGCCCTTGTGAGGGTGTCAAAGTTGGCAACAATGAATTTTTTCTCACAGCTACACATGTTGGTAGATTTTGTATATCTTTTTTTGTGTAAAGTTTTTAGCCTTGAAATTTTTCACAAATGTTATTAACATAGAGAAGATCTTGTAAAAAATATTTCATTGGAAAAAAACAATTTTTCAGCCCTTAGGAGGTTGTCAAAGTTGGCAACAAGGAATGCAAAAACGCCATCAATGTTCATTGGTACCCCATTGTACAAAAAACTTCAAAGTTGGAAATTTAGACATGGCTTAATTAGGATCTCTTTGCAAGAACCAATCACAGCTATTTGCAACAAATATCTGAATGCATCTAGTATCTATTTGGTAATAGGTAGAGGACATATATCAACATTCACTCCCAAATTGCAACACCTAGGGTACATTTTGATCAAAAAGCAACTATAAAACCTAGACACGGATTAAGGTAACTCACCTTATGATAGGTCAAATGGGAGCCAACCTTCTACAGGCAAAATTATACAAATGGTGTACATTCACCATAAATGTATCACGACTAGAATAATTTTGCTTATAAAAGGCTGATTCCTATTTGGCCTATCATAGGTTCACTTGAGTTAAGGTTGGAATACCATAAATGGTTAGTGGGCCTTAACCCCTAAAGACCAGGAGTGCATAAAATTGTGTTGCAGAAGCCACCTGGTGGCCTTATGGTCATCTAGGAATTAAACGGTTAGAATGTAAATACTCTTGTCATTTCAAGGTGTAAATGTAACTTTAACCCCCAAGGGTCCGAGTCCATTTATCTGTCGAAAACAACCTAAAACTGCCATTTCTCTTGCATTCATCCAAGAAAAAAACACATTTGTTTTCAAAATCTAACTGTACGATCTTATACTTCACTTGTCTATTGAGTCGAGAGTCTAGGATAAAAATTTCAGAAGAAACACTTGATTTTCATTCTTTAAAAAAATGTTAAGTAGAAGTAGGTTCAAGATTGAACCAAAAAAAACAAATTTGTTAATAGCTCTAGAATGGGATTGGAACACAATAATCCCAACGGTAAGATTGTTCTAGCAAACAAACTTAACTTTGTCAAATACAATTTTTTTTGAAAAATTGTGATAAAGGCATTTAGAAATGAGATCTATAAGTTATTTTGTCAAGAGGATGCTCTAATTGCCTAAAAAATAAGATTGTCCATAACTTTCACATTATGTATCCAAATGGAATGAATCAAATTTTTCCATGTGTACAAAATTACAATCTACAAGACTTTTTTTTTAATTTTTAATTTTTTGTTTGTTTGAGGTGGTTTCTGCCCGTTGCATCTAAAAAAGGGACATTTTGTGCTATAACTTTTGCTCTTAGTCACCAATTGAAATAAAAATTATATTTCCATAAACCTAATGTGTTTTCCTATCTTCACAAAAATTTCAAAAAATCAGGGTAAATATTGAGATCGTAGAGGCCTGTCCAAAATCCATTTTGTCCCCTGAGGTGACAATGGGATTTTAGGGGTAAAAATACGTGCTTTATTTTTTGGATTCCAAAAATATGACATATACTCTAGAGTTACATTTTCACCTTGAAATGAAAAAAGCATTTACATTCTAACTGTTTAAGGTCCACTAACTGTTTATGGTATTCCTACTTTACTTTACATGAAAGTTACACAATCCAAACATGAGAGTCAATGGAATCCTAGTAATTATTGGGATTTGATAAACTGAATTTGAGTATTCATAACTTATTTATAGGGTGTCCAAATAATGCATGCTAAACAACAACGGAATGATCTTCTCTTTCAAGTGAACTACTACTAAATTTCAACAAAATATTTTATATTTAACTATATTCAAGTGTAATTAGTGGAAATTATACATCATCACAAAGTTTAGAACCTGAGGTTTGTCACTCAACGATTATCATGTGGTTGTTGTTTCATGGGTTTGCATGTTAATATACAATTTATCGCATTGTTATGATGCATTACTTTATAATTTATCGCATTGTTATGATGCATTACTTTCAATTGCATTGTCCGTACGAAAAACAAGCTAAAAGTGCACCTGTGTGATCAATGAATTTCATGAACTAGCTCATGTGTATTGTGCATAGGATTATGTATTCAAATTGGCATGTGCGTCCATAACTGACCAGACCGTGAATGTTGGAATTGGTTTCAGGCTAGCTCAGACATGTAAACCACTGCCGGGAAATGCACCGTTCATGTTACGTGTCTGAGCTAGCCCGGAAGGATTCTACATAGTAATTAGGGTTTCATGCCCGCAATGTCCGATTTCGCGGGCAAAATTGCGTAATCGGGCATTACGAATTTTCCATCCAAATTTTTTCAGTCATCCGAGATTCTGCAATTCCCGGCAGTGGTTTACGCCGGGCCAATGGCCCTCGTAGTCGGGCATTGCCCTATACAGAACTGCAGCTACGCAACCATCTTCACAGTCGGTATGCTACAAGACTTCATCATTGACTTCCCATCGTCTTCTTCAAGCCATGAACACCATGGGTGACGGAATATAATTATTCTCCGCCAAGTACATCATTCTTCGCTTGATCCATATATTTTGTCTTCCAGCCCGGAAATTGAAGCGAAGTTGGTGCGTAATTATGTGTCCAGTCCAGTAGCATATGGCCTGGATAACTAGCTAATTTATAATTTATATAAAGAGTTCCTTAAGTTTGTGAGTTAGACGCGTACTCTACATGCATAGATGTCGGCGTGTGACTCCTGCCATGTCACAGTTAGAATTTCAACAATGCGGAACTGACATACATAGTTGCTATTCGAATGGTGCAACTGCGGCTGCCGTTGTTCAGTTCGATAGCAAATGAATCATAAACAAAAGTTCAGGCTTACATCTGTTCTTATTAATTATATGCTTGCGTTACGTTGTGGATGTGAATGGTCCGGCGCGGCTTCCTGGACATCTTCCATATATATATAAGGTGTTGACCGTTTAATTTCCCTGTTTCGTGAGATGGATTCATTGACCTACAATTTGAGACATGGCGATTGAGAAAGGGTAAATTAAATTCTATAGATAATTTGATTGAGCACTTAAGCTACAGCCTTGGATCGAAATTGTACTCTATCTCTAGGTTTGCATAATTTGATGATACTCGGAATGGGCAACATCCTACAACAGGGGAATCGAATCGCACGGCCGAGTACGCTTCGGGGTACGATATTTCAGATTCAAAATCTGGTGCAAAAAGAATTCCTTTATCTATAAACGAGTGTTGAAGCAAGTTGAAGCAGAGTTAATCTTGGTTGATCGAGTACTAAGTGACAGTTCTGAGAATTATTGATTGAGGATGTTATTGAAAACATGCAATGGTGTAAGTACATATATAGCTCAAGATTTTGAGTCCCGACGTTGAAACTGATTCACCATTGGCGCACGTTCTCACAAATTTTGGCAACGCAGGAGATTTTGAATTGAAGTTGGTGTTACTCAAGATCGATTTTAGCTCCGTCGCAGCTCAAAGCAGGATGACTTCAAGCTTCATTCTGCTATCACGCAATGCAATACGTGAGTTGATCGAAGGAGGGTTTCTAGCTGGGACCAGATAAGAGGTCACTAGTATCGTCGATGTTGTTGACAAGAAGTTGCAGGCAGAAATCAACACGCCAGTTGATGTTCGAAGTGATGCTAACTAACTTGCTAAGAGCTTTCAGCATGATGATTGTCTTTGTGCTCACCTTCATCGCCTTCAATTCCTGTGTCTCCTTCCTCTTCAAGCATCTATGGAGTGACTGAGACCCGTCATTAATGAAACAGACGAAACCTCTCTGGACAGCAATACTGTACCGATCAGTTGGTGTTTTGGCTCTAATTTGTACMGGTAGTTAGAACCTCTTTTACTGCAATCTCTCCTTGTGCAAAGCTTCCAGTAATGGAGTTTGTAGGTGGGGCCAATTTGTAGATGATTCTTTGCAAAATAGAGTTGGAAGTTGACCTCTAGAAACGGCCATTAATTGCACCTCTTTGACATGTAAAAACCTCCTTTAGTGCAAAGTCCCAGCGCCGTGCAGTGAGAGATAAACTTTTCTGTTCAAAACGTCTTCAAATGCTCAATTGCACGCAACAGACTTTTTGGGACATCTCTCTACTGGCTACTTCAGCATTGGTAGAAGATTGGTTTCGACAAAATTCAGTAGACAGTACTTCTTTTAAGCTTGAATAGCAACTTACTTATTGTAAATCTATATATTGTACAGTACAGTTTGAACTCATCTCGCTTGAGATATGAAAGCTACTTACTTACATTATGTAAAATTTGGATTCCACAGTCAACACTTTCATGATAATAATTCAAGTGAAGCTACCTTGTCACGTAAAGCACTACATATGTGTGACTATAATTACGTAGTAAAATGTTACAGTGTAAACAAATTCAAGTCATGAGAGTATTTAGTACTGTATATACTTTGTTCAACTGACATACTTTATTCAACTTTTTTAGTGGATTTTTTCAATTTAGCAACTCATAAAAAGTCATAAATTGCGAGCACATACAGTAAACATGTGCTCTTAATTCAACATTCAACCTCAAATGAAGAATCCTCAGAAAATCTTACAAGTACATATGATTGCTCGAATACAACAAATAACAAAGGCTGTCCCAATTGTCTAACCCACAAGAAGTGGAGTTCATCAAACATCTTAATTTACGTATTGGTAGTTTGAACCAAGCAAATAAACTGCATCAATGCATAGCAAATACCAATAACCTAAAAATTTGTTCAAAGACATTTTTAATACAAAATGAATTGTCTGAAGCGCGGAGTTTCATATCCTCACCCAAATCCAAACCAATCATAGAAAGCACAAGCACGCAGGAGCCAACAATGATAAGCCAAGAAGCTGCGGCAATTTACACAAAACTAACCGCTTCAGATTAGCATAGCCCTAAATCTCCCAAGTTTGCAAAATGAAGCAATTCTCAACCGACTACGGCGGAGATTGAAGTTCAATTATTTTGTACAAAGAATCGTCAATTGGAGAATTTGTTTTTCGGAGTGCCAACAAGCACACTAAATCAATAAACTCCTCTCAATTTGCACTTCTTTAAGGTAGCAATACTAAAAGCGGACAATTTTTCTTGTCCCATTTTGTAGTCAAAGGTTGAATGATCCCAAAAAACTTGATGAGAGAATTTGTTTAGCAAACTCGAGAGAAATACAAGGCTTCATTTTGTTTBCTTAAGCTTTGGGTCTATGTGAGGTATGTGATATATTTATGAACTTGTATACATCTATTCCCAATTGTGCTAAGATTAGTGCACGCATTCCTCATCTTACAAGGAGGTCTATTCCAAGTCTTTATGAAATAAACAATAAAAGGTGACTAATGAAAAATCTAATTTTGCACTCGAAGGCAAGGGACAATAAGTTTCTACATCATACAATCCAATGCCAACTCACTAAATTCTCTAATAAAGCACACAAAATAGAAATTGGATATATTAGCTTCTATTTAAGAGTTCAAGGCCATGGGTTATAAAGGCATTTTTTTGTCATGGCTACAAGTTTGTCCTCCTACACTTAAGGTAGGATCACCCAAATCTAAGCATGATTCCAACAGTGAGGCTTAGAAAAAATCTAGTTGGAATCATGCTTAGATTTGGGTGATCCTACCTTCTTGCATTGTCTTCAAGGTGTGAACTATGAACATTGAAAATAGGGCACAKTATTAGAAAGTCTACCAATTCAACAATGATTTCTTAAATTTTTTGCATATTAGTATCAAATATTGCTTTTGAATTTCCTACAATTTTATTGCAAAATCGTCTATATGTGATTAATATAAGAGACTAAGCTTTTTGACATTCAAAAAGTTTGATAGAGAATTTTTCTTAGTTTAAGATGATCCTACATTAAAACTTTGTAAACATATAATATTTAGATAAATTTCATCAAGTTGATCATTAAAAATTTTACTTTGATCCTTACAAAACCTATGAGAGTCAACATTTAGTAGTTAAATGATGAAACTTTTCAAAAGCTTGTACATTGGAGTAAACAAAAATAAATCAAGAGCATTATTAACACAAAAGAAACCAAAAATGCACTCCAAACAACATCAATAGGAGCCCAAAATTGCCACAAGTACACATGTGCGCGTGAAATTAGAACAAGAATTATATACCTTGATTATGACATCTTCAATGCCATCAACTAATCAACTAAAATAACACAAAAACAAGGACTCTCACAATGAGCATCTTGGAAATGTTTATTGAATTCCACGACGTAAAGATTTTTTTATTAATTCAAACAACATTGCTACAAATTCTTAGGTACGTAGCTGCAAAATAAGAATTGAAAATTGAGATAGGCCTGTGGAAGCGATGATAAATTATCCCAAGTATTAGCATCAAACGTTCCAGTCAAGACAAAAAACTTGCTAAATCTATCCAATGTGAAATAAATTTGTCAATTGCAAATACTATTCAATCATGATTGTTACTTATGCTGAGGAGAAATAATATAACAAGACAAATGAGCATAACAAAGTTAATAGGCAAGACTTAAGTCTTGGCTTATTCTTAATTTTTTTTAAAAGACTACAAATCTATAAAAACAAATTTGAACATGCTCTAAAAATGAGAAATAGAGTCTCTTCTTTTATTAAAAAAACCTAAGGATGCATCAAGAACCAAGCAATTGTAAATTTGGATTTTCATGTTTGTTAATTTTAATTCCTAAACAATTTCCATGTTTTTAGGTCCCAAACCGCTTCAAAGTACTCAAACCCAAAGCAAGGCTAAAGTGTTCATCTATATATATTTACTAATAAATCCAATTGTAGGATTTCTTAGTCAATTTGTAAAAGTACACCCTCCTAAAATCTTAGAATGAAAAGCCTTACCAATTGTAAAATCATACTGCTTGAATTTAAAAAAGAAGTGTTTTCAATTCTTCCCAAATTATTCTTTTTCATCTTTCAAACGTTTAATGCAAAAATATGTAGATCTTACAACTTGTTACTCTTTGTAATATGTTGAAGAAATAAGTTGGGAATATGTATAAAAATTTCACCAAAAACAATTTCATATTCATGCTTGAAAAAAAATACCAAGAAGAAAAAATTAGAGTATGATTTAAAATATTAAATTGTTGATAAATTAATTCATGAAATTGAAAAATGCCAATTCCAAAGATCATAATGTTGTAATAAACAATTTACATCTAATGCTTTTAGGTTTTTCCCAAAAAATTGAAAATTGAATTAAATAAAGGATTTTAAAGATTATTTTAAAGTAGAGATTTCTATAACTGCTTGCAAACTAAAACTCCTCATAAGTTTCATCTTGTTAATCAAAATGTAATGATATAATCTTTCTATGTATAAGCTTATATAAATCTAGGAAACCAAATTCAAATTTTTATTTCTTTAAATAGTGATTTTTTGAGCTTTACAGGTTGTCCATCACGGCTTTTTTTTCGCTTTTTGGTTCCAGATTGCACTAGAAAAAATAATTTGGCTAAAAAATGCCAAAAATAATGCCAAAAAACTTGGATGAAATTGTCAAACAACTTTGGATTTTATTGTAAATCGTAGATGAAATCGCCAGATTTTGGATGAAAACCATACTATACATCCAATATGTAGATGAATGTTGTAATTTGGAGCACCACTATAATATTTTATATCGCCATTGTGTCACTTTGTAAAAAATGAAAAAAAGAGTCCTGTTGTCCATAGAGCAATAGATACTTCATATCATACAATAACTTTTTAACCATGTTGTCAAAAGCTATGAAAATTGTTGGTCCTTCAAGCTACTCCTTAAAGCACATATTGTGTAAAAATTTCAAAAAAAAATAATAGAAGTTATGTTTGTAGTGAGTTGTTCAAAATTACTATGTTACCAAATAATGCCATTTACTCAAGAGATTAAGGGTACTCATATATGTGTGCATACAAGAAAATCATGCATCATCAATATCATTTTGAATAACTATTATAGGAGACTCCCTTGAGAAATAAGGCCAACACAACCAACAATAAGAGGAGAATTGTGAAAAGCAACATGTTGCCCTGAAAGGAATCAATTGTAATGATAACAAAAGAACTTAAGATATGTAGACTGAAAAAAAAAATATTTGAAGAGTCTATTCCAAATATTGCAAGAACTATTTCACCATCAAATAGATATTGATTGAGATGAGAAGATACTACAAACATCATAGACATTATTGTCCTAAAATATCTAAAAGCACAACAATTTGATAAGAAAGACTATTGAACAAAAACACAAATGAACTAAATTTATATTATGTAAAGAAAAAAAAATGGGGTTTTCAATTTTGTAGTGCAACAAATCCAAGAACTTTGGTATTTAGGGTTTGTAGTTTCATGAACTTCTTTGTACTCAATGAAATGCAAAACGTGAAAAGTACAATTCATCTCCAAATGTAATCYATAAGAAGTCAAGAACAAACAAGGAAAACATGCCTATGACAGGCAAACCACCTATAACAAGCACATAGAAAACTACCTATTAAAGTTATATCAAGTCATGACAGGCTTTTTCTAAAATATAGGTTTAATACTACATTAAATTGATTTGTGGCCATAATAAATGCCTTGGAAGATGGTCACAGAGTTATTAATGACTTTCATAAGAAACTTACACCTTTCTAGTATAAACCTATAAAAACATAATTAATTTATTCCTTCATGTCATGGCCATGCTAGAAAGTGTTTTGCCTACTTTATATGGTAAGATGACCATTATGGAAACACTTTTTGTTGATTTGGAGTAGTCTACAGATCCTTTTGGGCCAATTAGAAAACACACTTCAAGAATTCATACTTTGTCCAAAAAATACAATTTTGATTGCTCCCTTCATTTCTCACATTTGTCTTTGTATGGAAAATCTGAATTTTTTTGTTAATGGCAACATGCCAAAACCCTCATTCTGCCTATTATAGGCAAGTTTATCTTATAGTGAGCAATTCCCAAGAAATGTTGGCCACAAGGATTTTCCATCACCAATACATATGGTAGAGGGACCCATAACCAATCCCATCATTCCAATCATGGATTTGATTTTAGTCATGGCCCCTCAATGCCCCTTGTGGAAGCAAGGTGAACCCTATATTTGTTAACACTATAAAATCTCAAAGGGCACTTCAAAAATCAACTAAATTATTTGAAGACCTAAAGGTCATCATTGGAATAATGACTAACAAACAAAATGTTGTTATTTATGACTCATAGATTGTATACATCATGTTGGACGTATCATTTTGGTAACCGATATTTATTGATAGAATATAAAAACAAAAATTTGAAATTTTGTCTAAAATCAATTGAAGATTGAATATAATAAAAAGTGAATTTTACAAGGCTCCATTTGCTATCAGTATGTGATATAAACTTCTGGCCATCAGCTAGTTTATGAAGATTATTGTATGACTCTTATTTATTGATTTCATATTTTAATGACATTTTCTGAATTGAGAATAATAGTTTTTGAGTTTCCATTTTCAGTTTGAATTATAGAATATTTGCAAAGAAGAGTTTAGAAAAGACGTACCATACAAAATCCACAAAAGATTTTTAGAAAAAATGAATAGATGAAGCCACATAATTATTGACAAATCGATGATTGCTAAGATGAAAATAATCCAAATTAGATTGTTAGTGTGATGCATTATTATTTCTAGTAGAAAATTGCATATATCATACAATATTGTATTTGACTACTAGAATACAAATTATGTACAGAGTATTAAACTATAAGTAAACATATCCTATTGGATTGATAAGTTGACAATTAGAATATGTCCTTTGAATGTCAATTTAGTATATAAATATTATCAAGCTCAAATTCAATACCATATAGGTAAAATTCATGACCATGTTGTAGCTTATGAGTTGTATCGGAGGTGCAATAATGGTCAATATTGGAATCGCCATGTCACTAGATCCACTGGATTTAAATTAGCATGTGGGCAAACTTTTGTCCCTATTATATACTTCAATTCATACACCTTCCAAACCAAATACACAAAGAAATGTATACCATATTTCAACCACAAATGGGCTTCCCAACAATTACAATTTTATATTTAGGATAAATAATTCTTTCAAAGTTAGATAGAAAACCACGTGTCAATGGATATACACTRGCAGGGCCACCCAAAAGAGTTGCATATCCTCCCTACTAAAGTAAGKAAGGATAACTCTCTCCTGTTTGTCATGTGAAACGGCATCAAGTGTGGCACCATGTCAAATGGATGTAGTTTGCTAGAAAACATTGTGAATCATGATTTTCAGTGAACTATCATTGCATGATACGGCAAAACACACAATTATTGAGAGATTACAAAATACACTGCATGGTGGCAACATCCAAGACTCTCTTTTTTTGTTTGTGGACCCAGTTGTGTGTGTAAGCATGCATGCATTCCACAGCCAAATTCGTGGAGCAACTTCAAAAATTTCAGAGGCTTTGTTGCTACAGACGGACAGTCTGTTGTAGTCAGGTGATCAACATGAGTTGCAACTTGGCACTGGGCAGCTCTGCCATCAAAATCTGGTGGAGATCGATCATTCTATTGAAAGTTGGGAGTACTTGCCTGAGTGAGAAATGTGCACCTTGGGCAGAGCTTGTGCRAATTGTCTCTCTGGTGTTGCCAGGGCTTCAGTTGCTTTTTCAAAATTAAAAGACATTGGAAAAAAATAGTGGAAAAAAAAAACATTGGAAAAATCTACAAAATTCTTAGTTAGAGTAAAAATATCAGAGAAAACAACCTGACTTGGTACTTGAAAAAATGGTTCAAAATGGGAATCTAAGGAAAATAGCTGGTAAGGTAGGAGGCCCTAAAATGAAGCAAGTTCTATAACCAATAATGCTCTGGAGGTACATTTTTCACTCTCCAATGTACAAGCATTCTACATTTGAGGAGGTGGTTGGTTTTAGAGCCCATTGATACGCACTTTTCTGCGACTTCAAAAAATCATAACTAATTCGGCAAAGCTCCAAAAAACATGAAACAACTTGGGTTAGATGCCAATTCCACTTGTCTTTCAAGAAAAAATTAGTGAAAATTATTCCAAGCAGTTTCACATTGCGGAAATTCAGTTTTAGCCCTTAGATGGGCGCTTTATGGACCTCCTACCTTAGTTAGTATTGCAAAGTTGGAAAAAAAGAATTCCAATCACTGGAGCATACCATCTGCAAACTTTGTTTACAAAGGGTACATGTTTCTTACGGAGTACTACTCAATTAGTCTATTATGAAAGCGACCATTTTAGGGATGATCCACCATTTTCATGGGTTCCCAAGGATGAGTGCTTTTTTTGGACCAGTGTCCCTCTTGCTGGCCTCACTGTACATGCCAGATTTTGGAGGGACGAACCAGTGGAGGTCAAAATTCAGACAATCTAGCGAAATTTTGCCAAAAAAAAAACACTACCATGGATGGATAAAAAAAATATAGCTCATCTTTTAGAGAAAGAAAAAAATAGATGCACAATGTAACCCAACTAATTGTGTATTTTTTTTCCTTGCATTGTTGACTTCGTTATGATTTTTCAAAGATTTGTGTCATACGCACATGTTTGTGATTGTAGATCTCTCAAAATCAATCCATTTACATGTTGTAAAGTAATGGGAGGAAACCAAGGCAAATGATTGCCTCCTACAATAAATACCCAAAAAATTTGGATTCAATCAATCATTATTAAAGAGGTTCACTTTAGGACCACCTCATGTCCATTCAATAGTTAATTATAGGAGGAGTTTGAAGAGAATGGGTGCTTTTGAAGTAGACTACTATAGTGTACAAAGTGACAGTCACATATAAATGTGATGAGTATCAGTGATAGTTCAAACACCAAACCAAGTTTGGTATGTAATGTGGCTTGCCTATACTATATGTGTTCAAATAAAAATTCAACACAATTGCCACAGATGTAGAAGATGATGGAAGCTCCTAGATAATGTAAAAATTAGTCTTCTAATCCTTTGAAAGTGTAACTTCTTAAAGCTTTGGAACTTCAAGAAATATACATAGATTCTATATATTGAAATCCAAGTATATATAGGAGTTGAGGGTGAAGGATTCCTCACTCTTGAAAACTCACTCTAGAATTTTAGTTCGTAGTACTTACTTTGCATTAGCTCTTCATCTAGACCTTTGTCTTCTATATTTTGGTACTCCTGAATACGTCTAGAACTTTGATCACAACCTGATACCTTTGTGAACTTTTGTCTTGGTAGAATTTTTTGTTTGTAATACTCTCTCTCATTTTGAATTTGTACTTGACAATGGTTACCATTAATATATTGAATTTTTTTTGTGGTTTCTTATTGGTAGTAAACATGGGATTTTAGAATCTCTTAGAATGAATGTTGTTCTTTGGACACCATATGAATTTTCAAAATACAAATTCTTGAAGTGCTAAAACAAGTGTATCTAAATGAAGTCCTAGCTAGGCTTTCATGAATAGAGAATGTTCAAATTTTGTGGCAAAATGTTCTTATTTATGTCCTTCACTTGGTGCATTTTATACATTCAAGTTGTTGAAAACCCAAAAAGATTTCATGCAAAATTTCCAAAATATGAAGTCAATAGAGCTTGCCCAAACACTAAAAACAAACCAAAATGGGTTCCTTGGTCCTTTATTCAATAGGCAACTTGGGTAGCTAAAAGAATTTTTTTTAAATCACTTTTTTTAAAAACAAAAATTCGAAATTGGTTTTTAAGATCTCTATATATGTGGAAAGCTTTCAATTACTCCATTTTTATTGATGGGATGAAAATTATGATGGGTTTTAGATTGAAGGTAGTTTGCAGAGGTTGTTATGGAATCTGTGCTCTAAGATAAGCTTTGGAGTCCTTTACTTGATTCAATTTTTCATATTTCTGAAATAAATAAAAACCTTGGGTTTAGATTGTTTATTGCAACATTTCAATTGTTGGGGTTGGTATTTCTCAATTCCATAACTAAATTCTTAACAATTTTGTATTTTGACTCATTCTCTAATTTTTTCTATTGTCTTACTATTTTTTTACTTTATGTTGTACAATTCCAAATGATTTGGATTTTTTTCAAGTATGTGGACAACTTGCCTTGAAGAATAAATCCAAAGAGTTACCACCATTTTGGAAATTTTTTCATACAAATGTGACCTTTTGAAGTAGAACTACTCAATTTTTTGGAGGGTCAAAAAATGGATTTATATCAATTTAAATACTAATACTCCATATCTTCCAATCTACATGGTGGAAATTTCTGAAATTTTTTCCACATCTTTTCAATTAGCTCACTAAAAGATCCTATGGTTCTATATGTCTAAACAAAAATCTCTAAAATTTGGTACTTGTACTAGAAGTGGCAATTTTGGAGCGTTTTTTTATGAAAATAGAGTCCAAAATCTTTAGTAGACAATTAAGAGTTTGTTTGTTAAGAGACACACCCAAAATTGGGTAATTATGTGGACCTTGGAATTGTATCTTTTAGTGAAGTCCACCAAGCCTAGGTGATATTGAATCTTTCTCAAAGAAGAGGTTACTAGGCAACAACACCTAATTGTGAACTATCCCATCTAGATTCTTGCCTAAAATACACAACCTCCAAAGAATGCATTCTAAGAAAATTTAGGATCGCCTTTCACCTATCAATAGACTCAACCAAACCTTTTACAGTTCAATAATGCGAATAATGTTCAAACCTTTATTTAGTCACATTTAATTTTTGTTACTTCATGTAATATTAATGCCTCTCATCTTTCTTGGAGGAGCATGGTGTGGACATTTGCTAAACAAAATCTTAATGTACTAGAGAATGTGTAGGGGGGCAGGGGGGGGGGGGGGGGGGCATTCTTCGATGGAACAAGTTCCTAGGCGACTCGTGTAGGGCGAGCACCTATGTAGAATGTGCCCCACAGGTAGTGTTCCATAGCGTTAAGAGTAGCTCCCCAATGTTCCCGAGATATTTTTATGGAGACCCCCCCCCCCCATGGTAGAATTGGCTTGCATTGCTCATTCAGCATTCTAAATCATCCTCTGAAAATGACAACATCAATAGGGATTGTTCTAAGGGCCTCCTGCCATGTACATCGGTCCGGTGGAAAAAGCACTAAATAACAAGAAGTGACCACTGATTGTCTTGCCGGCCTCAATGAGCGGAGAAGTCGGGTTGCAAGCTTCACCGATATCGGTGAACAAGCCCATTGGTGGAGATTGGTCAACTTGAAGGGAATCCACTACATGTGCCATTTTTAGTCGCTCTCTCCTCCACCCAACCGGTTCACATAGTAGGACAATTCTGAAATTTGCACTGTAGCTCCCCGGAGAAGCTGCTCCGGACTGACTCACATGGCAGGAGGGCCTAACTTGACTTGACCCTTCAAAGTCAAATTGCTAACAGTGAAAATCATCCATTTTGATATTGTGGGAATCATTGATATAAAAATATCCAAAAGCACTCATTGGAAGTCAAGATATTGTAGAAAATCTCCCCTTTCCACCTCTAGTTCCTACGATGAATAGTTGCACTTCTATCCTAGGGAGGAGGGTTCCTTGTCATTCATCGAACGCCAAATGTCTGTGTTGTCGTTTATGGGTTCACGAATTCATGACAATCTCAAAAAGAGATTGGAGTTTCTTCTTTGACCTCAGTGTGAGTTTTGGAGTGAGTGTACGTACTGTRTTCTYCAAGCTTTCACATCTTCAAACATTCACAAATTAAGTTATAAGTTAGTCTAGGAACTTTTCTTCCTCTTCTTTTTGTCACACTCAGGGGCACTTCACACTAAGGCCAAAGTTTCAGAGGCCATCRATTTCCACCAATCRCATTACAAGRAACCCAGTCTGAATTGCTGGAACAGTCTTSCACCATATTCGGAGGTCTGCCATCCACCAGTTCCATTTCTCCCGTCAGTGGGTACACTCTCTTGCTCCCACGTGTTATTCCTCCCTGATGGAAACATGGAGGAACTGGCTATTGGCTCCCACGTGTTATTCCTTCCCCATGGCGACATGGACACTGACTAGGGGTCAACAAATAATACGACTTCAATTCAATCCAGTGTTTGGGAAACTTGTTGAGTTTTACCGGCTCATTTTAAAGATTTTTCCACCGTTTCTTTTTTTTTTTTTTTTTGCCAATGTATTCAAATTGCAACGGGTTTTTTTCCCAATTCCACACGCTGACTTTGAACTAACTTAACCCTCGAAGGACGGACCTATCACCATAGGGAAAGGCAGGGTGCAATATGTAGTGCTTGACTGAGGGAGAAAACACTGTTCACGCACATGTTTAGCTTTGGAAAAATTGTATGAATCAACACCTGATGCTACCCATTCAAAAAATTTTGAGAAGGGCAGCGTGGCACAAAACGCTTTCATGTGGAAATGTTTACTATCTTCATAGGATTAGGCCTACGTGAACATATGGAAGCAATTAAAGACACTAAATTTGACTTCCCTTGATGATTGACATATGTGTGGTCACTTTCACAAAAAGAATAGATGAAAATTGGCAAGTATCCACTCACTAGATGAGTTTTTTTGTCATCCAAAGGACGCAAAACATCCGCCTTGTCCTTCAAGGGTTAGCCGCCGATTTTTTCCATTCCTTGCTTCAATCTCAAGAACTTTGTGCAAGGAAACCACCTTGTTACAAGCTCTACCAGGCTGCGAGAGAGTGATTGAGAGGCCTGTCCCTCTACCTAGTTCGGGGTCTCTGATTTGCAAATATGAATTCAGAATTTGCAAATTTTGTCATACGTGGCAGATAAAAGAATTTCAGTGTTTCCCCAGGGGTAAAAAAAGGGGCAATGAGGGGGCAGTTCACCCTGGCCCCCCACTCCCCAGCAGAAGGCAGCAAAAGAAGCCTTTCACTGCTAGTCGGCTAACTTCACTTCCAGGACCAGTAGGCAGTGAGGCATGTGAAAAACAAAAATCCAAGGCAGGACACTGACTGTGCCGGGTTTCATTGGCCCTATGACCTTGAGTTCACTGCAGCCGTGGGGAGAGATTCGGTGGACGGACGGAAGAGTACCCCGCCCCTGTGGCTTAGTAATGTTGCAATACTGTTTCAATGGTTTCACAGTCAAATTTTGAAAGTGTATTTATTGTATTGTTGTAGTACAACATCAATACTGCAGTTTCAACGAGATGAATGCATCCTCTTGAAACAATATTTCTGAAGTATTACTTTTGTACATTAATCCTTGAACGCCTCGACGGATGTCTTGTGTCCTCTAGATGACAAAGAATCAAACCGTGTTACTGATGATGTCACACGGTATCAAAAATGCATGATTTCCACGGCCACCGGTCCTTCCTTCAAGGGTTAACCCTAGAAGGACGAGGGGGTCCCTCTGGAAATCATCATTTCTGAAACGTGGGAAGAATTGGTTTTAAAAAATTCAAAAGAACTCATTTGAAGTCAAAGTACCACAGAAGATCTTCCCTTTCCACACAAAACTCTACACAAAACTCTGAGGATAAACAGTTGCACTTTTATCCCACACTCAAATATACTGTCACCCATCGGACACTACTGTAAACATCTGCCGCRTCCTTCCTGGGCTAACAACATACTTTCACAATTGCACTGTGAACCAGTATTGTTTCAATGGGGGTACTTTCCTGACACCATTCAACAGTGAGTAGCCACCCACCTGTTTCATCCAGCTCCTACTGTACCTCCAGTAGGACGGCAAAAAAATATAATTTCTGAAAATATTTCTTTTATCAAAAACAAGAAAAGGAAATGTGTCCCCCCCTCTATTTACATTAATTGTCACTTGTCAAATCGTATTAGTCAAATCATACTTAGAATTGCTTAACCCCTCACCACCCAAGGCGACTAAAAGTGTCCTCACATAGTATGGCAATGAAAGTCAAAGTGCTGTAACTTTTGCACCTGTTCTCCAAATTCAATCAAACTTGTTGGAAAAGTTTAATATTCTAGTCCAATTTGTGTGGTAAAATTTTCAGATCAATCCAAGATGCACATRTGCTTTTAGAGCCAATCAAAGATCACAAGATCAATTTGAGTTCACCAAACTGCAGTTCATGGCTGCAACTTTTGGGGCTTGTATCTCATTCATCCAATATTTTTTTTCAATAAAATTTATTGGGTTGTGTTCCTATACAAGTACAGTTATTGTGGTCAAATTTTCATGTTAATCCAAGTTGAATTGAATGTTTGAGAGAAATTCCAAGTTCAAAATCTAGACATTTTGGATTACAATGAACTTTAGCGTCTTGTACCTTCTTCATACAATGTCCATTTCTAGTAAAATTTTCTGGAAAAGTTGCGCATTCTAGTCTAGTTTGTGTGGCTAAATTTTCATATCAATCCAAGAAATTATGAGTGACTGAGAAGCATTTTAGTAGAAGGAGTTTCAGTCATAGATGTTTATTTTGAACCCAATTTTGCTAATTTTTGACATTTTGAAGTCATTTTGCAAACACAATGAGTGAATTTAATGAGTTTTTTTTTCCGCCAATGTGTTTATGTATTGATTTTAAAGCACTTTACAGTTCAAAGTTTTTTCATTTGAGTACGTTTAGAAATCGAACTTCACCTCCAAATTTGTTTTTAGGAAAATTTTAGGATCTTTTCTCAACACTAAAACATTATAATCTTTCAATATATGCAATCCAATGACTCCAAATTTGATCCGCGTCATATGCAACATGCACAATACAAGATTGTACGGTTGAGATTTTCATACCTTAATGACGTGTAAACTTATAGGGCTTGAAAAGAAAAAATGCTTGTAGACACGTTTGGGCCTTGGGTGGTGAGGGGTTAACCCCTAAAGGACATGATCCATTTTCATTTGGTCAAACATCAAGTCTAAGCTAAATTCAGCCTTTGAATTGTGTTGAAACAATAATCTTATATTTTTGTTACTTGAAACTCTGAATTCTATGTCACTATGAAAAATTCTAATTTATTTTGTAAAAAATTGTAATTGTTATTATTTTTTATTTTGCAAAAATTGAACATAGATGAGCAAAAATACCAAAAACAACCCAAATATTTTGAAACATTTTCAAAAGGAACAAGTAGCAATGGAGATTAGTGCAAAAAAATTTCAATTACTTATTTTATTTTTGACACCCAAAACAACCACAACACAGACCTTGAAGTCAAATTCAACTATTTAACCAAATTTATCCTTTTTATTTAATTGATGTATAAATTTTTTATACTTTTTCCTATTGGAAAAAATCATTTTTTATTTATGTAAAAAAAAAATTATTTCAAATTTTGTTATATTTTTTCAATAATTTTGATGGAAAAATCAAATTATTGTGAATTTTAAAGGCTAAAGGTGGAAATAAAATTATATGAATTGTAATATATTTTAGAATACTTTGTAATTTTTACCAAAAATCAATGGTAGAATGAGAAACATACTTTCATAATGTAAAAGCAAAATTCATTTTATAAAAAGAAAATATGAATGAAAAACACACCATATTGTGTAATTTGTGTTATTTGGATTCTAACACATGGAGCTTTCAATTGCAATAACTCTTAGTTTCATAGTTTAATGTTTTTTGAAATTTTAAAATGGAGTATAAACACAACTTTTCAAGCTTTGTTTTCTTAATCTAAATCAAATTTCAAAAGTAGTTATTTTGAAAATTGAAATTGAGATTGACTAAGGCACATCCACTTTGGGGATGCCCGGACCTTAACCCCTAAGTAGTTTTGAATGTATTTCAATACATCTCTACATTTCTTAAGTGCGATATACACAACTTTGCAAGTGAGTGGTTTATTGTTCATTTTTAAAAAAAAATTGCTCAATGCATGCTCAAGTCTTCTATTGAGCTACACAATTTCTGGCTACATCAGATGTGTTAATAATTTTGAAAATATTATGAAGCTTGAGGCTCCCTTATTTGGAAGCTTGCATACATACGGACTATATTAGAAAACCCTAAAACCCAAAATCTCATTTAATCACGCATAACTGGGCGTAAGATGTTCTTGTGGCAGTTCCCATGTGCCAACAAAGCAACTATAACTACAATAAACCGGCGTACTCGGTCAAGGCAGATGCAAATACACGGATGGATGGGTGTGTACACTGTAGAAGGTGTAAACGTATTTTTCTTGAAATACATTGTTGAGCTTGTTTGGAACCTCTCATATCAACAATGGACATTACAATTTTTTGTAAAATCATGAGAAAATCAATGGCTATTGTATCTTCAATTTTATAATTTACATACTAAACAAATACTTCATGGAAGTAGGAGAATAAGGGCCATGTATGAATTGAGAGGACACAATGTGTCGTTGGAACCACTTAGAGGTTAAGGGGTTAAGCGATGAAATATGGGTGGTTCTAACTTAACCCTTAAAGGACGGACAGGTGGCCATGAAAATCATGCATTTTTCAAACCGTGTGCCATCATCTACTTTGAAAAGCCAAATATACTCATTAAAAAAGATCTTCCCTTTCCACTCAGATACCGAGGATGAAAAGTTGCTATTCTGTCCTATACTCTTTGGTTCTCTATCATCCATAGGACACAACACATTCAACACGGCTTTCAAGGGTTAATGTGCTATATGTCGCATACTACGACTATCACATATATGTACATTTGGACTTTGCCCATTCATGCTTATGACATGGTTGTTTGTATAGGGCAATGCCCAAGGAGGAGGGCATTTAGTGATATAAATGGCCAATGACGAGGGCGGAGCCCAACAAGGAGGCCCTTTATATCGCAAAATGCCACATGACGAGGGACATTGCCCAACGTAAATCACGAGAAGGGAAATCAAAGTTGGATGAAACATGCGGGATGAAATATCAAGATTGGATGAAGAATCCGTAATGCTCGATTAGATGATTACGCAGGTTTGCCCACGTAATCAAGCATTACGGCTGATTGCGCAGCAGAACCCTCCCAGCAAATGAATGGGCGATTTCCTGGGAGTGGTTTACAAATGAAAAAATCCGGTTGTTCGTCACTGTATGATCACATCTTTAACCATGGACTGCCGCCAATGCCATTCAGAGCTGGGTAGAATTGGATCAAGGGATCATTCTCCAAATTCCATTGTGGTGTATGGCCAGGTGGAGCCATCTGATTCGCTCTCTATCTTATGATAGACGCTAATAGCTGTTGGCCACAGCCACAGGAAAATTTTCCGTCCATAACAAATCATGAATTTCGACAGCCAGGGATGATGCTGATAAGTACCACAAAAGCCACATTGTTGTTGCACTGCAGTCTGTTCTGAGATGCCTGGGCTTGGCCATGGAAGAAAAAACCCCAAAGAAACAAAACAAAAACAAAAAAACACAACAAAACAAAAGAAACAAAAGAAACAAAAAAAACTAGTGCAAGGAAATTGGAGTACGATCCTACTTGAAAAGCAAGCTAGGGCTACAAGGAGAGAGTTTCTTGTAGCATAGCTAGTTATTATTGAATAATAGTTTATTATATTATAATATACTAAAAAAATAGGAAAGTGTTTTGATCCTTTTTCAAAGGCGGTTAGCAAAGAGTCTTGATATTTGTTCAAGACCATGCACAAGTTAATATAACACTATGTTGGTCTCTTAGATATCAAATCAATTGGTAATCTAGATTTTTCTCTTGTGTTTTAGATCATTTTCAAACTTTTTTTCAAAACTTTCTCATCAATAGAACACAAAAACGAAGCAAATAAAATTGATATTTCTACAAATGTAGATTGTGACGGATCTATATATGTGTTAAAAAAAAATTCAAGTTGTAATAAGTTCTTCCCAAAGAATCTATGTATTTTTTTCAATTTTTCATTAAGTTGTCATTTTAACCCCTAAAGGTCTTTGACTATGCTTTCACCAAAAACGCTCCAAAACTGTCATTTGTAGTACAAATACCAAATTTTAGAAAAAAAACATTTTTGGATACATGTAACCATAGGCTCTTGTAGTAAAGTACTATGGGAAGATGTGGCGAAAATTTCAGATTTTCCCACCATGTGGATTGCAAGATATTTGCGTTCAAAGTGACAAAAATCCTTTTTTTTATCTTTGTGAAAATCGAGGCAGGTGCACTTGAGAAGGCTACATATGTATGAAAAAATGTCCAAAATGGTTGTAACTCTTTGGATTCATTCTTCATGTCAAGATGGAGACAATACCAAATGAACTGAGTTACACGGAAAGATTTGAATTACTTATATATAAATCTAGAATATCAATTTCAAATTTTTATTTCTAAAGAAAGTCAGTTTTTAGACATGCCTTGGCTGCCCGCCGACTAGTGAAAATCACATTTCATGCAATAACTTTTTAACCATGTAGTCAAAAGTCATGAAAATTGTTGGGCCTTAAAGTTACTCCTTGCACACATGTTGTGTGCAAATTTTAAAGAAAAAAAATTAAAAACTCCATTTGTAGTGAGCTGCCCAAAATTGCTATGTTGCCAAAAAACGCAGTGTGGTCTTTTAGGATTAAACTCTAATCTCAAAATTTAAACATTTTTATAGTGAATTTGTAATTTGATGCCACACTCAATGTAGATTGTTAAAGCCGTTGTTATATACTTTGTACTTTCAATTAAGAATTGCCTTATTAGAACCAAGTTTGGAGAAGTATTTCAACTTGGTAGGCGTATACTATTCATCCAATCATTGATGCCCATTGCCTTCTCAATGATATTCACAATTCTAATGTGCAGTAATACAATCCACTCATTTACACCGTTACCATCTCTAGCACCTACGCCCTACTATTGGCGTCCTTCTTGAGACTGTTGGCACTATCATTTTCTATCTAGCTAATAAGGCCTACACCCTACCATTGGCATCCTTCTTGAGACCGTTGGCACTATCATTTTCTATCTAGCTAATAAAGCCTACACCCTACCGTTGATGTCCTTCTTGAGACCGATGGCACTATCGTTTTCTATCTAGTTAATAAGGCCTACACCCTACCGTTGGAGTCTTTCTTGAGACGGTTGGCACTATCATTTTCTATTTAGCGAATAAGGCCTACACCCTACCGTTGACGTCTTTCTTGAGACCGATGGCACTATCATNGATGGCACTATCATTTTCTATCTAGCGAATAAGGCCTACACCCTACCGTTGACATCCTTCTTGAGATTGATGGCACTATCATTTTCTATCTAGCTAATAAGGCCTACACCCTACCGTTGGCGTCTTTCTTGAGACCGTTGGCACTATCATTTTTTACCTCAGAAGGCTCGACCTTACAATTGGTGCCATCATCTTCTACCTACTAGCGCCCACCTCCTACTATTGATGCTTGATTTTWCCAACTATCTCCAAAACCTAAATTTACTCTCTAGATTTAATCTCCATGTTGTCATTCAAAAGGTGATTAATATAATCTTTTCAAAATGTCATCTTTGTGATTAATGTTTACTGAAAAATGGAGCATCTCAAACATATCACAATTATTACTAGTTGCAAAACTATCACTCGTCAAAAACTAATTGTCAAAACTTTGGAACAAGAATGTATCCAAAACGCCAAAAAATATGTGTCATTCCGAAGACCCCATGAAATTGTATTTTGAAATTATCTGAGTGATTTCCACATTCAAGAAAATCCAATAATTAGTTACTCTTCCTATGGCCCCCCCTGAAATCAGCTGAAACTTAGGAAACTCAAATTTGGAATAAACGGATATCCAAAACACACCAAAACAGATACCTACCTTCCTCATGTGGTGACTCACACCCCGCGCCGCCTGATTGGACGCTTTCCCTTTGCCCCTACCCTTTGACCGTGTTCACGGTCAAAGCCTATCCCCGCGCCCATCGTCGTCTTCTCTACTGCGTGKGCTTSCAGCGTCCGTCGCCAAATGATGGTTGTTGCAGCAACGCGTCCGGCCTCAAGCTTTCCCCAAATTTGCGTGTTTCTACAGAAATCTCAACATTGACACCACGTGCTGTTTCTTCCCGTCGGACGCTTGAATTGAACAATTTCTGCAAGATTWCGAAACCGCGCTTTTACTTCGTGCTTTTTCCGACGTCTCGTGCATGAATTCCACCGGTTSTTAGAACTTCACGAAGAGAGTTGGTGGCGATCGAGGGTGAGAATATGGTTTTGGGTTTTGGGGAACCCGAGTAATTGTTTTCGATTGATGGATGGTGACACACTTGGAGGAGATTACTCTTTCTTCATTTGTTGGACATGACCTATAATGGTGATATAGACCTTTCTATTTTTGACAATAGGCTAATTGCAAAATCGACCAACAACTGATTGCAATATTAAGAGCCTTGCTACCAATCATAATGAGCCACAACTACTTTGGAGACTACGCCATAACTTCATGGAAAGACAACAGTCTATAGATTGGAAATGTATAGATTGGAAATGGGGGGTGATCAGAAATGGGTTGCCTCCCTTATATATAGACTGTCTACTTGATGTGTGATGGGGTGTGGTTGTGCAAAAGTAGAGTGCTCAAATTATCATTTGAGAAATTAAACCTTCTGTGTTCCTCATACTAAAGAAGGTTTATTATTTATTTGGAAGTCTAAGCATTAGCATGTTATTCCCTGTCCGGCTGTCCCGACGAAAACATTTCTGAGAAAGTGTGTGCATAATAATTAGAAAGTTCATTACATTTGAATGTTTTGCAGGTGAATTACTACATCGTGGTCCCATCATCAGATGATTATGCGCAATTACTACACGCTCCAGCCACTTTGTGTGGAGTGATCATCGGGTCCATGCCATTAGCAGCTATTGTATCTGCGCTTGTGTACAGCTGGTGGTCGAATTTCTCCTACACAGCTCCTCTCGTAGTCAGTACTCTGATCTTGATGGTTGGCAACTTGATGTAYGCGTTGGCACTCTACTTCAACTCTATTTGGCTTCTTCTACTCGGMCGCTTTTTGTGCGGGTATGTAATATGTCTTCACAGCCATGAACTTTGAATCTGAATTATTCACAGTCCTGTGCATGATATAATATGTATCCAAACATATCAAAGTATCTTATGAAAAAGAAATCTCTTAAAGTGTGTCTCTCATAGGTCCTTTCAGATATTCAAATTCCATGGTCAAGCTTCAAGCTACCAAATTGATCCTTAACTAATGTATTAATTATGGTCGTTTGATGTTGATTTCAATCGTTCAGGTTGGGTGGTGCAAGGGCTATCAACCGGAGATACATCTCGGATCACGTTCCTGTAAAGCAGCTGACGAGTGCCTCCGCAGCCTTTGTGAGCGCCAGTGCTCTTGGAATGGCAGTTGGACCTGCTCTTGCTGGTGTTCTCAGTAAACTCGATTTCAAGGTACGTAACCCCTGAAGGACCAAGAAGCCCGAATTGAGTCTCATGCATTTTTGAGTGGTTMCTTTCTTCAATTTTATTCGTTTCTGGCCCAAACAAGCGATGTCCTTTACTGATTCTAATGATATAAACTTTTGTCCCATCCGAAATATGATTTCACAATATGATAAATCAAATTGATCATTTTAAAACCATGATTCCTTCTTTGAAGGGTTAAAACTTTTTAGCGGTTTTCTTTCTTCATTGACTTCTAGCTTAACTTCATAAGAGCTGTTCTTTGCTAATCAATCTTCTATGTGTTTTTTTCCTGTTCAGATTTTTGGAGCGCCTGTAAATTTTGTGACTTCTCCAGGATGGGTGATGGCAGTTGCATGGGCTATCTATTTACTCCTCATTTTCGTCTTTTTCAAGGAACCTGGGAGGCCTACRCCATCTGGACACGTCTCAGGGCCGTCTTCTGAAAAAGATCTCGGTAGCAGCACCGGGCCGACATTGACCGAGCCTCTGCTKTCAACATTGTCMGGAACACCCCCAAATAATTTAACCCTTACTTTGCCTAAAGACCAAGTGTCAGACGTAGAAGAATGCGAGGTGGAGGATTCAGACTACGGCGATGATAGGGCCGTTGAGACATTTGGCGAACTCATGAAGGAGCTCACCATGCCCATCAAAATTTTGTTGTGGATCTACTTCATGCTAAAATATGCTTCTGAGCTTCTCATATCTGAATCCAGCATAGTGACCACATAYTATTTCGATTGGTCAACTTATCAGGTATAATTGCCGTAGATTTGCTTACTATTGCTTTTCTCATTTATTTGGAATGCTTTCACCCAAAAGATCCCCTATAAGGTTCACGTTTAGTTACTTGTAAATTCATTTTAATCCAATAGAATTTAGATAAGTATTATGATAATGTTAAATTAATGTCAGTTTAATGTTGACATTATTCTGCCAGTATAACAGCTGCCAGTATAATAGCTGCCAGTATAATATCAAGTTAGCTCCGAGGACTCGAACATGACACTGACATACAGTTAACACCTTTTTCTTTACACTGAGAAATAAACCCAGCATGTGGGTTTTATGAATCTAATGCATATTAACTCAACATTACCACACAAATTCAATCTAGACATGTTAGAGATCACTAAAGAAAAGAAAACACTATTATATCACTTATGGATTGAAAGATTATTATGTTTGATCATGATCGAGGGAGTCAAAATTGCAAAGTGAGTCAAAGTCTTTCAATCCTCTTTTCACATGTCAAATTGGAACATTTGGTCTCCAAAAATAAATATGAGGTTGAAGGCCCAAATATGAATAACTCCAATCAATGTATGGCTTCCCAAAGTCTACTCTAGATATTTTTTAAATGAATTTCTAATTTGTTAATTTCTCCAAGCTTTAATGTATTTGAGGCTCATTTCCAAGAGCGCTCAACTCTTCAAAAAGTCAAGATTGCAATGGACACCCTTGCACACAATCTTGTATTGAAAAATCACAAACAATCATTTTCAAAATTGGATTTTTAATGTTAAGACTAGAGTTCAAAAACAAGTTTTCATAAATATAAACTACCAAATATAGCAATTTAGTTAGGTTTTATTTAACTTCAAAGTTTTGCAAACACCACATTTTGGTGTTTGGGGCATTTAGGGGTTAATGGAAGTGTACTTGTCAAGAGTATTAACAAGGGTGGTTTTGGATGTTTTCACTTCAGAAGGGAAAGAGTTTGCAATCCAAAGAAAAATAAGCGTAGAATAAGTGGAAAGAAACAAGCCCCAAAACAAGAAGCCCAATTTACAAAAATCTTCCATCAATAGAAACCTACTGCTAAAACTATGAATGCCAGAGTTAAATTTGAAATTTTGGCACATTTATAGCAGGATATTTAGCAACTGAGCTAAAGATGAAAATCATATTTGGGATCACAGACGGTGACGAAGACCTCGACAGTGCAATAATAGAACTTGTAAGAAATTTGACTTTCATAATGGTAACGTCCTGTCCTTGATGCTAAAATCCACAAACAAGGAGAGCTTCGTGTCCCAAACTGTTCAAACTTCAAACGTCTCACTTGCAAACTAATGTAAAAAAATCCATTCAACAATCTACATCATCATAAATCGGCAATATTTAAACCATTGTAAATTAAAAAAATAATGCAAGAAGATCCTACTTGGAGACGGAAATGGCCATTACTCTCCAGCCATGGTGACCAAGACCTTCCCGGTGGAATGACCGTCGATCTGTTTCTGCCATGCTTGCTCTGCTTTTGACAATGGAAATGTGGAATCCACAACTGTTCGCAACTTCCCCTCACTGGCGAGATTCGCAAGCAAAGCAAGGTCATCTGCACTCCCTTTCATGAGAAATGGGACCATTTTCTGGGATGAAAATGTCAAAGTCTGCCAACCTGCAGCAGCAGTGAAATTTTTAGCATGAATTTAAGCCAAAACTGCTGAAATAAAAGTCTTCGCAAATTTTTCTATTAAAGAAATGGGTAAGAAATGCACCAAATACAGTAACCTCTACAAATTAGTTGGACAATCTTCCA
Organism: Pleurozium schreberi; assembly: GCA_006891605.1. Classification (NCBI taxonomy): domain Eukaryota; kingdom Viridiplantae; phylum Streptophyta; class Bryopsida; order Hypnales; family Hylocomiaceae; genus Pleurozium; species Pleurozium schreberi. The sequence goes on along the minus strand of VACF01002505.1, from coordinate 7,783 downwards.
AAATGACTATCAAAAGGAAAAAGGCTGTGAAAAGTAATTCTGTTCATTTCAGCAGTAAACGGCATAACAACTGACCTGAAGTAAGAATACCCTTCGGAGATGGAGTTAAGTCAATGACTTTGGCAGTGGGGGCTAGCTGTGATTTGAAGAAGGCGAAGGGTTGGGGACCGCCACAATGAATAACCACGTCGTACTTCTTACCAGAAGGGCTCTGTAATTTTTCTCCTTCCGGTGTTTTGTAATCCAAAACCTCATCTGCCCCTAGACTTTTGATCAAATCAATATTGCGAGGTCCACATGTAGCTGTCACATGTGCCCCTGCCAACTTGGCAAGCTGATCATCAAACCACAAATATATATCACTTGAAGTATCATGGAAAACATACAAGTCTACTGCCAATTTTATGAATTTTTTATGGGTCTTGTCACATGTTAATTTTGAAGCACCCATCTTACTATTCATCTAACAAACAGGATATGTTGTAAATTAAATCAATATGCCTGAGAATGGTGTGCAACAACATGCCACTTTCACTTGCTCACAAGTGTCAAAATCCAGAAGGTTATAAGCACTGAGCTGTTAAAATTAATGAGGTCACATAGAGGGATTCCTTCTTTTAAATCCTTGAACACAAGATGTAAGAGGACGTGACTGAGAGAAAGAAGTCAGATTTGGAGCATCGTACTAACCCTGTTTCTTCTTTGGAGTAGGAGACGAACCCAAGGTTTGAGAAGCTACTTTCAAGATTAATATGCTATCTGAGACATGCCTAACCAAGCAGGTCTAATATTTCTCCGTGTGTAAGCATGAACAAGAGAGAGGAGAAGTAAGTTCTCCCTCTATGCTTCAAACCAATTCCACTTACGAGAAAGGAAAAAAAAAACGAGACTGAGGAAGAATCAATGCTGCACCTGAACAACGTAAGTTCCCACACCACCCGAAGCAGCTGTGACGAGCACGTTCTTGTCTTTACTGCTCCCATCCAGTTTGATTCCTCCAGAATCACGCATACTTTGCAACGCAGTTGAGCCAGCACATCCAAAGGACGCCCCATCCAACGCTGATAATCATTCAATATGATTTCAAACCACCGACATGGCCTACAGTACCTCCAGGGCTGAAGCTCCGCCTCCAAACTTGGAATACTGCACTGCACGCATCGTCCCCTGTAGACTCGCCATGACTCTTACAACAAGTCGAGAGTGCAAGAAAGTCGAGAGTCTAAAGAACAGCACCGAAAACAGATCGATGCACGCTTGCAAGTTGATGACTGACAAGAAAAGCCTATTGTAAAATGAGGGAAGGATTGCTCCAGGATTTAAGTTGAGCAAGCTTGGATCTGAGTGAGAATTGGGAAAGAAGGTTCACATGAAACACGCGGGAAGGAAGGTTGATGAAAAACATGTGAAATTGGGAAGATTTAGGTGGGCCGAGAGCAGGCTTGCCTACAGCACTGCTCGCTTCTGCCAAACTGTGAATTGAATTGAATGATTGGGTATGCGACACGTGGCAAGGCTTGGTGCGCTGCTCTCAAAAAGGTCATTGACAGCTGATTGTCCAAAGACAGGGAACCTGACACGGATGGTGGGTCAGATTTTCAAATGCTGCGTCGGTCTTGGTTGGGGCTCCGAAGTTTAAGTTACTGAGTGTGCAGAGGGAGGACTCTGAGTGGCCCCGTACCCCCAAGATTTTGGAACCAAGATTTTAACCCCGAAACGACCCATGAGACCGAAAGTGTCCTCATAGTCTACAAGTCCAATTTGAAGTGATGTAACTTTTGCATCCAATGTCAATCAAACTTGTTAGTAAATGTGTGTTGGCTCTTCTTGTTTGTGTGATAAAAAATTTTAGATCAATCCAAGATGCGCTGATTTTTTGAAGCCATTCGAAGTTCACTTGTTTAATTTGAGTTCACCAAACTGCATTTTGATGACTGCAACTTTGGGGCCTTGTATCTTATTCATCAAATGTTTTTAATCAATAAAATTTGTTGGGTTATGTTCCCCTTGAAGTCTAGTTATTGTGGTAAAATTTTCATGTCTATGCAAGATGTTTTGAATTTTTGGAAGCAATTTAAAGTTCAAAATCTTGACATTTTTGGATTACAGTGAACTTCAACAGCTTGTATCTTCTTCATTCAGTGTCCAATTTTAATAAATTTTTTTGGAAAAGTTGCTCATACTAGTCTAATTTGTGTGATCAAAATTTCATATTAATCCAAAAAGTTATGAGTGATTGTGAAGCATTTTAGTAGGAGGAGCAACCATAGATGTCACGCCCCCATCTCCTTGGGTTGCCCGAAGTGCCTTGGTGAGCAAGGAGGACCTAGGGGGTGACTTCCCAAGCCTTGCAATAGTCTAGGTAGGGAGTAATGGTGACTCCCGATCAAACAGGGCACAATAGCGCCTTGATTGTAAATAATTTGGGCATGTGTCATACATGCTTGGAAAGCTCTTGAGGAGACGCTTTCAATAGTCCAAAGAACGCGCCATTTGGACTTGTGAGTCAAAAGTTATGGCCGTTCAAAGTTGGAGGTGTCCTAGTGGCGCCGGGACACTTGAGGGCTAGGTGTGAGGGGTGTGCAATGAATACCTCAACCAGAAAAGGCATGTAGCATATCATTGGAAAGTTATAAACACAAGGAATCTAGAATGACAAGCATTACGAGGTTCTAAGCTACAAGGCCAAAGTTATGGCCAAGAGAAGGGTCGTGGTGAAGGCGTGACGCCTCCCCTGGTGAACCCGAATCTTTGGAGGGCCATAACTTTGCAATTAGTTGTCCAAAAGGGACAAGTGAGGAGTCCATTGGCATCTACTCATTGTGTAGATATTGAAAATGGGCTTGCATGTGCAATTTAAAGCCGTGAGTGCAAAGTTACGCCGTTTGGAAGTTCGGGACTCCAAACGGTGACGAAACTCGGATTTTGGGGTTGGAAGTGGGTGGTCTTCCAAAACCAAAGGTCATGAGGGAAACCCCTTCGACCTAGAAGGGGGAGGGGGGTCTGCCGAATCCCGCAGAGGGTACTATAAGGAGGGGTGGTCTCCCTCCTCACTTCCTCTTGGAGCCTTGGTGAGTCCCGGTGGCTCATGGTGAGTAGTGGTGACTTCACCACCACTCCAAGGCACCATGGGACACTAGTGTGAGTGTCCCTTGGCATTGGTTGGGTGGTGTCCCGCTCTTTGCTAGGCCTCTTAGGGTGTGTCCCAAGTATGAGTACCGGTTACCTTGGTGAATAAGTAGCAAGTGCAAAATGGGCTAGCATAGAGTGGGGTGACACCCAAGGGCGGTTAGGCCCATGGTGAGTAGTGCCACCATGGAGCCTTGCACATTGAGGTGGAAGTTCCGCCCCATGTTACTAAGTGGCATGCCCAATGTCATGAAGGAGATGTGTGTGCTAGGAGTCCCGGTGACTGGGACTAAGCAAAAAGGAATTGGAAATGGGGACTAACATTCGATATGCTTGGCATGTGCAGTGTTAGGCAGTTGATGACTCAAGTGACGGTGTGAGCGGGTTGTGGTGAACCCACTGGAGCTAGTTGAGACTCTTGAGAGTCATTTGGGCCGCGACAATAAATGTGCTTTTTGCAATTATTTTTTGACATTTCAATTCCATGTTGCAAACACACTAAGTCAATTAAATGATATTTTCTTTCATGAGTGCATTTGTATGCTAGTTTTGGAGGACTTTGTAGTTTAAAGCTTTCTCATTTGAGTAGGTTTAGAAATCAAATTTGACCTCCAACAGGGCTTTCTACTTTAAGAAACATGAACATCAACGACTTCGCTGCAGGTAATATTACTCCAATCAGTTTGACCAGCAAGAGCACTTACTGATTTTCGTCTGCTGGAAAAGCCTCCTTGCGAACGCAGGCCCAGTTGGCAATTTCCAATCCACCATTCCCTGATGCTGCCCTGTCAGAGATGCCGATCACAGCTTGGGCGCCCTCCTTCAGCCACGCTTGAACATCAGGAGCCCTCCAAACTAAATAGTTCCTAGCTATGTAAATGTTGATTAGGTGCTCAAGAGTAGGACTCTCTGACATGGCTTTGCTGAAGTGGTGGTGCTTCACAATCTTGGCCCAGGCAGCATCCTCTTTGATGGGTGCCTTCTCCACTATTTTCTTCAATAAGGCAGGGTGCAGCATCAATGCCTGTTGCAATAGCTCCATCGAGGACTCTTCTTCTTCTTCTAATGAAGCTTCCCATGGCTTGCGCAGTGATGATGACTTGCCACTCGATTTCCTGGTAGAGACAAGGTTAATTTCGGACATAGGACATGATTTGGCAGAAATATCAACCTCGATATCAACGAAACATAGTCAACTTAACACCTAACTGTCCAAGCTAAAAATTAGAAAGTTCACTCTGGAAGCTAAAGGTCAATTATAATAACTCACAAACATATTTCTAAGGTTAAAACTTCTTTCAAGCTTGAATAAACGATGATCCAACATCTGAACCATCATTCAACTAGACACCAAGCCTATATCTGATACCATTTAATTGCTAAAAATGAAACCCTCTCTTTAAAAGATTATCAGACCCTAGCAAAACGGCCTGCATTGTCAAGAAGCCATTCCGAACTTATCACAAACTCTACTCTCTCCACTCCATGAATTTTGTGATTTAGGAGGTCTTTGAAGAGCTCCCTACAGCCGGGATGGGGTCTTCATCTGGGTGGCATGCTAGGTTCCCTCCAGATCCTCAATGGTACAATCTAGCCCAAATACTGAACGATGATCATTCACAATAGCCTGGAAAGCATCACGAAGGTTACCTACCCGAAATTCCATTGAAAAATTTCACTTTATTAGAGTTGTGAAAGTACCTTGCAGAGCTAGAAGCCGACCCTTGGCTTTCAATATGAAACTGAGCCAACGCAAGCGACAAGGAAAAACTCGGCAGCAGTGAAAGTGATCGATCAGCCCCATACTCGTGGACAAATCTCTGCAACCACTGGTACTGGTCGGCCCTGACCGCAAAATAATCAATACAAAACAGTGACCCCATGGGGTCATCCGARTCCAGCGAGAGCAACAGCTTACAAACTTCGAGTGCCGTTCGGTGGCATCCTCGCCTATCCAAGTGTTGCATGTGCTTGAACAGAGCAACAAACAGTGACTTGTTTGGGTTCCATCCATAGTCCAACCTGCATCTTCCCGTTGTTACGTTGAACCACGGGTGCCAAGCACATTCCAAGGCGTAGAGACATCTCTCTAAAAGGTCAGCTGATCTTTGACTCTCGCCCATCTGTCGGTAGAGTTCCGCCAGGGTCAAAAGGGAGTCGATGTGGTAAGGATGTTGGTTCACTATCATCACGATCGTATTCGGGTCATGCGAAGCTGAGCACTCCTCGTATCGCTTCTGTACTTCCTGGTAGGAGCTTGAGAATGCGTACCTGYAGTAAWCGACTATTGCTTAAGATTCAAGTAGAATAGGTAGATTTGCAAAAAACTCTCAGTGAAACAAGACTGAGAAGCTCACCACAMTAGAGGAAAACTAGAGGAAGGCAATGAAGTGGAAGCAAGTTGTTGGTCTAATGGTCCTACCCCACTAAAGGAACAACAAGAAAGATTGAGAAGTCGCGTTTTCTAATTTGGACATGCTTCGAGAATTCTATGTGGCAGATGAAAGAGGAAATGGCAATGAAGAAGCAAGCKTTCTTCTTCCAAGCATTGTTGTTTGGAAGTCCATGCAATGGAGAAAATAAYAGTTTTCATTTACTACTCATGCCATGTGTACTGGGCTTGGCGGGACTGAAGCTGCCTGCCTCTCCTACAAAGTGATAACTCCTTGAATGTAAGCGAACAATGCAGAAACAGCAAGAGGTCACGCACCTAAAAAAGTTGAGACCCTCCCTTGTCTCAATGCACTCCATAGATAGTCCACCTTCAGGTCGCGGCCAATGGTCATGTGGAGTAACCAATAGGGTTTTCTTCAAGGAAACTCGACCTCTCTGATGAACCTGACGCTTCCTACCAGCAAGAGTTCCATCACCACCCCTCTCCGCTTCATTTATGACTTTTGATCCAAATATACGCCGTAATTCATCTTCTGCTCTCAAGTACCGTGGATTCACGCCTAGAATCTCAAAGGGATCTATATCTGCATAGAAGAAAGCATTCAATTTTGCTTTACAAGAATCCGCAATCTTGGTCAAAGACTGGTGAAAAGCAAGTACTTGCGCAAGCAGATGATTACCCTTAAACTTAGATCCCTAAAAAAGAAATAATCCCTTAAAGGACCAAGAAGCCCAAATTAGATTCCTCATATACTTTTAGCATTTCTTAAGTAAATCAAATTATTTTCTACTGTCCAACTTTACTCAATTTCTGACCAAGAAATGCAATGTTATTCTGGTGATATAAAATTTGGTCCTATTAGAATTATTGTTTTTTCACAATATGGTCAATCGAATTGATTATAAGAAGATCATGAATCATTGGACTTTTAGGAGCTAATAATCAGCGATGAGAATAGTAGAAATCAAGCAGATGGAATGGTAACATATGTCATATCCAATCACAAAGAGTTCATAACATGCTGGCCTCATTACGCGGAGAGATGTTAAGCTAGTTCAACAAACTCTCTGAAGTACCTGCCGCAGTTACTGAATCCGAGGTTGATACACTCGCTTCATTTTGAAGTGCCAACCTCTCCAGCAATTCGTCTACCGACTCTTCCTCAGCCAAACGAGAGGTTTCTACTGTGGCTGACGTAGAATTCTTTCCTTTCCTCTTTCCTTTGCTTTTCTTCTTACTTTTGCTCAGGTTGATTGCTGGTGTTTCTTTCTTAGAGATGTGGGGCTTGCTGCGGATCTCATCTTCAACTTCATCTTCATCTTCAGCATCTCCATCTTTCATCTCCTGAGATAACAGAAAAACGAAGCACAGCAACGGGAAGCTCAGCACTCAGTGATATAAGATGACGTGAGCTTGACATGAACTAAACCTAACATGATAAAAACCAATCACATAAACTTAAGCAACTTCTTCTAAACACCTAAAAGCTTCTCCTCAGATACTCTCATCTTACAAAGGGCAGATCTCAGAAAACCTAATGCCAGGATAAGCATGTGAATGAAGCATCAATGCTAGATCAATGACTACAACAGTAATGTAGATAAAGACCAGTCCTCAACGTCAAGAACCTAAAACTACCCCGACAAGAGCACATTTCTAGAGAGTTGAAACTGAAGATTACATGACTTGAGCAAATTCTTCCCTCTAATAAATGAATGAAAATCTCTTTTCCTATACTCATCTTAAGAGGGCAAATTTTACTAGATCAACGACTAGATCATTAACTAAAAGGACGATGCTGCTGGAGATCAGCATACAAAGTCTTTACAAATTGGTGACAAAAAAATGATAATTTTCGGCACACGTCAGAAGAATAGAAACTGAAGATGAGAGACTTGAGCTAGAAATTTGCACTAAACAAGTGGCTTGCCTCTGATCCAAGAAGGTTGAAAAGGTTCTGTGCAGGATTCCTAGTAGGACTCTCCTCCTCTTCATCATCGGTCGATTCTTCAACTCTGGGCGAATGCTGTATCTCCTGTTCCTTCAACGCAAGCCTTACCATTCGAGCCGACATGATTTAGCGCTATAAAGGCCAACGATTCTAATCCCTAGCTTCCAGCAATCCCGACCTCCTGCTACAAGTAAACAAACAATTTCTGCGCACAAGAATTAATGATCTGAATCGTTCACAATATCGAGGCCAGGAAAACACACCTCGTATGTTAAAGAAGTGCACTTGTTTTCTGAAGACCTAAACCA